>APFE031678986.1:66008-122797 GCA_000404065.3 Pinus taeda
CCAAGAATTGTTCATTTATGTAATGTAAAGGAGGTTTCCCCCTCGAAGAGGCTGAATTCTAAGGCGTTGATCTATCTTTTCTATCTTTTCTTGAGCTGGTTTCATAACATCCTTCATCTTTGTGATAGCTTAAAATGATTTTATTTCTTCTTCTAAACCTGCAATCATACATAAATTTTCAATTTCTTCTTCTTCTTCTAAATTTTTTACAAGTTTTGATAGTATGTTGCATTTTTTTAATCGAATATTCACCTACATATATATATATGTGTGTGTGTGTGTGTGTGTGTGTTTTGAAGAAATATAATCACCTAGATTACTATATTTAGGTATTGTATTTAAATACCTAAATATAAGTTCTCAAGGCTTAGAAATCACAAGAATGATGGGTGTTATAGATTACAGGGATTAGGAAATATACATATTGTTGAGGATATGCATTTAAAGTTATAATAGTTTTTTATCATAATATTTTTATTGTTTATTGGTAAGTCATTGTAAGGGTTAGGAGTTAAGGGGGGTTATAAATGTTACGACTTAAATTCATTATGTTTTACTATTTATGAATTATGGATTTAAGGATTTGGTGTTATAAGGGAAAGGGGCTTATATGTATATGGTCTAAGGTTATACAAGTTATAAGCCAAGGGCTATAGGATATAATGGCTTGGAAGTAGAAGTTAAGGATGATAATGGTTTTTGAATCACGGGGGTTTCACTCAATGAACCCCTGACATATCACGTGCATTCGTGGCATACTAAATAATACCCCTAATTTGACTACATGTTGGAAAATATCTCTAAAAATCACATTATTTAATCCCCTACCAATACGAACCCAATACCTTCCCCATTTAAAAATGGTGGCAATCCCAAGGAGGGACGCGTGGCTATTGACCATTTAATTCTCTATTTCCAATTTGGGTTTGGTGGCAGGGTTTTAGCTGTATATCTTAATTGTGGTTTAATGTTTTTGATGCCACCTCTGTACTGACCTCGGGCTTGCGACTGAGGGTTTTAAGCTATGCTGGGGGGGTTTGGGGTCATTTCTACGGTGTGAAGGTTTTTCTCTGTGACTACTCTGTGTTCTCACCTGGTTTCCGCGATGGCTGGTAAGTATTTTTCCTTGTTTGCTCCGTATGGTAGTTTAAAATGTCTTGCTAGTTCTCTGTGGTGTATTGGTGCTATGTCTCTGTTCGTCCTTCGTGGTCTGTTGTTGCTATGCCTCTGCTTATTTTCTGTGGCGACTCATTGCTTTGGTGTTTGGATGGATTTAGGTCCTCTCCCTCTCGCAAGTCTGCTTGTCTACGCTATTTGCTTTGAACTCATTTCTATTCATTTTGTGGTGATTTGTTTGTTGATGTGGGATTTCGTTATGCTTCAGCTCTGAAAATCTTAGGTCACTGCTTGGCTACTGCATAGGACGACTCGGTGCCCTCAATTTTAGGTAAGCTCTTCCTTTTGGTTTCAATTTCACTTCCAGTTTTTAACGGTTCTAACGCTCTGGCTCCCTAGTGAGTAGGCAGAGCATGTTCATGGCTTAGTCACTTGTGGAAACCCTTTGTTGTGGGCCTCGGCTCTCTCCCTTCATTTCGAAAGTGGTTCTTCTCTAGGTAAGATCTTCATTCCCCTTCCTGTTAGCTTTCCACTGTTATATTTTTTATTTTCACGGCTCAATACTGACTGCTACCCTCTCTATGGTGGTATGCAGGTCTCTTCAGAGGAGCGCTGCTCCATAGCTTCATCCTGGTGACTGTTTCACGGGCTTAGGGAAACCCGGGTAGGGTCCTTCCATAACTATAGCGGTTTCCTTGCTTGCTTTGTTGTGTGTCTAGTTTTGCAGCAGTTAGTCGGTCGCTTGCTCTTGTTTGTGTCTCGGCTATAACCTTGATGTTTTGGGTCCTTCGTATATGTATGTGTTCTTCAAGGTGTTCATGCCCTCGCTAGAAGTTTTAGGCATAACCGTGGACTGTAATATGTCTTGATTTCATGGGCTTAGAACCATTCATGATTTCCAGATTACAGATTTTTGTACAGTGAATCTTTATTGAATGAAAAATGAAATGCCATGTATAGGAAATGTATTTCTTTTGTTTAAATGCAGAATGTAGTTAGTACCTGGGATTTGTTTTGTTGAGGAATGAAATCTATGTGTTGGTGCACCTCTATTCAGTTCTCAATTTTGAAAATGCTTCTTGCCACTAAATGCTTGTCGATGGTTGTTCGAATCTTTGAAAAGAAAAAAAATGGTTTCACTGTCTTGCTTTCATTTTGATGCTTGAGACATCTATACACAGAGATAATAATGAAATTTAATCTACTGTATTAAATGACAGGTTTGAATTGTTAGTTATCATAGAAGTTCAAATATTTCTGGTTTACAGCTTATGGGCTCTCTCTCCCCTCTCTGGATGGCATCCATTCCATAATATTTGATTTTTTCTTTTCAATACATTACCAACAGTTCCTTTACAGTTTGAAGAACTATTCCTCAGCTATGTTTCAGTTACTAAACAGTTTCTTCAAAAAAATGCCTAACTAATTCTTATTTTGTCTAATTTAAAGAACTAACAATGGTTGATTCAGTCTTAATTAAAAATAACACAAAATGTAACTAAATGAAATAGAAACTTGAAGTGTTTTCCTCCCTATCTGTCAAGATAAAATGAAAATGAAAAAAAAGAAACAACTCCTAGCTGTCGCCTCTTCACTTGGATGCTCTTGCATCAAGCTCCTAGGGTAGATTAAACTCATGGCTCCTGTCCATGAGCTCTTCAATAGAGTACCTAATGCTTTGAATCTGGCCAACATCTAACCAAGAAATATCTTCAATAGGATGACCCTTCCACTTCACTAGGTACTACAAATATTCCTTCCTTCGAGTCCGTCTAGCCACCTAAGTATCTAGGATCTATTCGATCTCTAGAGGCTTTGCTGGGGGCATTTTCTTAATCCATGAATCATTATCTTTCTGGGTGTCCCATGTTCATCTTTCCGAACTGTCTTCTCCATCTACCACAGTGTATGGGTATAGATCTGCCACATTGAAAATGGGTGAGATTTCAATACCTGGGGGTAACTGCAACTCGTAAGCATTCGCGGAAAACTTCCGAAGAATCTTGCAAGGCCCGATTTTTTTCCATTTCAACTTGTTGTATTCCCCTTTAGGAAACCCTTCCTTGCATAGGTGTGCTAATATCAGGTTTCCTACATTGAATTGTACCTCCCGTATTTTCAATTTTTCCTTTTGCTTGTATCTTTGAATGATGTCCTGTAATTTCAATTTCACCTGTTCATGAAGATCGTTGATTGCCTTTGCGAAATCTTCCCCATCAGCACTCCTGCGCTCCAACTGTCCCAAATCCCATAACTCATGTACTCCACGTGGGTGCATTCCGTATAGGATCTGTAAAGGACTATTGCCCGTGCTTCGGTTGGGTGAATCATTATAAGCAAATTCCTCTTATGCAAGCACACCATCCCACTGTCGAGAATTTTCTCCAACCAAAATCCTCAACAAGTTTCCCAGACTTCGGTTCACCACTTCGGTTTAACCATCGGTCTGTGGGTGATAAGCTGAGCTGAAGTTTAGTTTGGTGTCTAAATTTTTCCATAGGGTTCGCCAAAAATGACCTGTAAACTTAACGTCTTGATCCGAAAAAATAGACTTCGGCAAGCCATGTAATCTAACTATCTTGGTAAAGAACAAATGTGCTACATGTGTGGCGTCATTGGTTTTCCTACGTGGAATGAAATGTGCCATTTTGGTGAAACGATCTACCACCACCATGATGGAATCGATTCCCTATTGTGTCTTCGGCAGATCTAAGACAAAGTCCAAACTGATAGAGTCCCATGGTCTGTTCGGAATAGGTAAGGGTGTATACAGCCCCGTGTTCTGGTTGTGTCCCTTTGCAAAATGACACACTTTACATCTAGTCATAAATGTTTGTACATCTCTGCGCGTCTTCGGCCAATAGTAAAAGTGACTCAATTGATCCAAGGTCTTGTCTATGCCAAAATGTCTGGCTAAACCTCCATTATGCTTTTCCTGGATTAAGTTCTCTCTCATAAAACATTACGGAATGCACAACTGCCCTCTTTTGAACAACAACCCTTCCTGCATATTATAGTCCAGCCATGAACTGTTATCTCTCAACAACAAATTTTGGCAAGCTTCATAAGCTTCCTTAAAATTTGAATTTACCTCATACAAGTCCTTAAGATGTTCAAATCCTAATACTTGTATCTTACTTTCCTGTAGGATCAAATTCCTCCTGCTTAACGCATCTGCCACTTTGTTAGCTTGACCGCTGATGTGTTTCAACGCAAACGTAAAACTCGACAAGTACTCCACTCACTTCGCATGTTTATGGCTCAACTTATGCTGCTACATAATATACTACAACACGGAATTGTCTGAAGACAAGACAAATTCATTGGCAAATAGGTAATGTCTCCAATGCTTCAGCGCTTGAACCACTGCGTAAAATTCCTTGTCATAAGACGTGTACTTCTACATACTTTCATTTAGTTTTTCACTGAAATAGGCTACTGATTTGTCCTCTTGACTGAGCACTACACCAATGGTTGTCCCACTGGCATCACAACGAACTTGAAAAAGTTTGTTAAAGTCTAGTAACCTCAAAATCGGTTTTTCAGTAATTTTCCTTTTGTGTAGCTGAAAACTTTTCTCTGCCACTTTTGTCCAATGGAAAGGCTGATTTTTCTTCTTAATGGTGTCCAACATGGGTGCACAAATCCCAATGAAATTTTTAAAAAATTTCCGATAAAAACTCACCAATCCATGGAAACTTCGTACCTCAAACAAACCTTTGGGGGATGGCTAGCTAACTATGGCTGCAACCTTTTCCGAATCCATTTTTAGTTCATTCTCAGAAATCACAAACCCCAAATAAATTAATTCTTTCTGGAAAAAATAACATTTCTTCATATTTATCAGCAATTTATTCTGCTGTAATTTTTCCAATACATACCTCACGTGTCGAAAATGTTCCTCCTTTGTTTTGATGAATATAAGTATATCATCCAGATATACAATCACAAATTTCCCAATGAATTCCTTCAACATCTCATTCATCAACCACATGAATGTGCTAGGGGCGTTGCTCAATCCAATGGCATAACCAGCCATTCGTACAAGCCTTCATTAGTCTTGAAAGTTGTCTTCCACTCGTCACCTTCTCGAATTCTGATTTGGTGGTAACCACTTTTCAGGTCTATCTTTGAAAAGTACGCTACTCCACTCAAACAATCCATCATATCATCCATCCGAGGTAAAGGAAACATGTACCTGATGATAATCTTGTTAATGGCCCGGGAATTCGTGCACATTCGCCACTCACCTCCTTTCTTGGGAGCTAAAACAGTCAGAACTGCATAAGGGCTTAAACTCTCTCGAATCAGTCCCTTATCCAAAAACTCTTGCACCTACTTCTAGATTTCTTCATTATTCTTCAAACTCATCTGGTAAGCAACCTTGTTTGGAAAACTGGCTCCTAGAATAAAATCAATATGGTGACTAATGCTCTGCTTTGGTGGTAATTTGTCTGGTAGATCGTCTACCACAATATCACTAAACTCTTGCAGCATGTCCTATATTTCTTTAGGTAAGTTGGTGAATTTAGTATGGATCAATACTGGTTTTTGCCTTCGCACAACTGCATACTTCACCTCATCATCCTCCATCTGTCGCAAAATCTCTTTTCCGCCTAACAGTAGTGCTTTTGTCCCACTAGTTTCTGCAGCTTCCTCTTCCTTCATGGGCACTAGGGTATGCTTTATCCCATCTTTAATAAACTTGTAACAATTTGTTGCCCTGTCATGGACAACCTTCCTATCATAATACCATGGTCTACCCAACAAAATATGGCACACGTCCATAGGCATGATATCGCAAGTCATCTTGTCCTTGTACTTGCCAATATGAAACTCTACTTCACACTGCAACCACAACACCTTGTATGGGGTTGGGTGCTTCAACTTCTTCAAACTGAATTTTCCCACCGTTTCAGTAGCTACAAGATTATCAGTACTTCCACTGTCTATAATTAATTTGCAACATTTCCCATGCGACTTGCATACAGTCCGAAACAATGCTTTCCCTTGTGTTTGATCAACTACTTCTTTAGTTGGTTTTAATAATACCTTGTTCAGCACCAAGGCTTCCCCAGTCTCTGGTATATTTTCCACCTCCTGTGGCGGTGCCTCCACTTCATCGGGTTGAGCGACATATGCTCCCCTCTGCCTAGTTTGTTCATTTTCGGGACATTCAAAGGACCTATGTCCCCACTTGTGACACTTGCAACACTGATAGGCATTTCCTTTGCCTCTGCCATTACCTCTTCCTCGCTGGTATGACCTTCCTCCTCTGGTGTTACCTTCCCTTTCACTATGTCCTGAAGTCTTCGAACTACTACCCTCATCATTGTTGTTAGTTGTCCTACCTCTGCCAAAGGTTTGTCCCCGACCTCTACCAAAACCACATCCTCTTCTGGCATTTTGTTTTCTAGCAATATTTTCCTCTGCCTTCAAAGCACTTTGATAAGCTTCCTCTATGGTCTTAGGGGATATAATACTAATTTCATCTAGGATCTCCATCCATAGACCATTCATAAACCTCACTATTTTCTCAGGGGTATCTTCAACATTACTAGCTCTCAGGTTAACTTTATAAAATCCTTCAATATATTCCTTTACAATCATCATTCTCTGTTTTAGGTTCTGTACTTGTCTATAAAGGGAAATTTGATAATCTTTAGGCAGAAACTTGCTCTTCATCCTAGCAACCATCCTGTCCCATTTTTTAATCAATGGTTTTTTTAATCTTCTCCTTTCTATTTGTACATTGTCCCACCATAGTGATGCATGTCCCTTCAATTTGGTGACAACAAACTTGATCCTCTTGTCTTCGTTGATTTCTTCATACTCAAAATATTTGTCTAGTTCACTTATCCAATATAACAATTCCTCTGTGGACAAACTGCCATCATAATTAGAGAGCTCCAATCTTGTCTTGCTGCTAGCCAATAAAACTGACCTCAATAGCTTAATTTCTGGTCCTTCGTCATCTAACCCATCCGTTTTGGTTATGTTTTCCTCCTCACTGCCATCCCCACCTTATGGATCTTTACGTCTTCCTACTTCCACTACTGCCAAACGTGCGGTTAAATCCATAATTTCTTCTCGTAGTCCTTCATCAACTACTCTTTTGATGCCTCTTCCGCAACCCCTTCTTCCTACCTCCATTTTTTTTTTTTTTTTTTTTCTGAGAGAAAAGGACAACCTACTCTGATACCAAAAATTGGTGGCGATCCCAAGGAGGGACACGCGGCTATTGACTGTTTAATTCTCCGTTTCCAACTTGGGTTTAGTGGAAGGGTTTTAGGTGTATGTCTTAATTGTAGTTTAATGTTTTTGCTGCCACCTCTGTACTGACCTCGGGCTTGTGACTAAGGGTTTTCACCTATGCCGAGGGGTTTTGGAGGTCATTTCTTCTATGTGAAGGTTTTGCTCTACGATTACTCTATGTTCTCACCTGGTTTCCGCGATGCCTGGTAAGTTTTTTGCCCTATCTGCTCCGTATGGTGGTTAAATATGTCTTGTTGGTTCTCTGTGGTGTATTGGTGCTATGTCTCTATTCATCCTCCGTGGTCTATCGTTGCTATGCCTTTGCTCGTTTCCTGTGGCGACTCATTTCTCTGGTGTTTGGAGGGCTTCAGGTCCTCTCCTTCCCGCAACTCTACTTGTCTACGCTATTTTCTTCGAACTCATTTATGTTTGTTTTATGGTGATTTGTTTGTTGATGTGGGGTCTAGTTATGCTTCAGCTCTGCAAATCTCAAGTCACTGCTTGGCTGCTGCACAGGACGACTCAATGCCCTCAATTTCAGGTAAGATCTTCCTTCCGGTTTCAACTTCACTTCCAGTTTTTAAAGGTTCTAACGCTTTGGCTCCCTGGTGAGCAGGCAAAGTGTGTTCATGGCTCAGTCACTGGTGGAAACCCTTTGTTGTGGGTCTCGACTCTCGCTCTTCATTTCGAAAGCGGTTCTTCTCCAAGTAAGATCTTCATTCCCCTTGTTGTTAGCTTTCCACTGTTATCTTTTTTATTTTCGTGGCTCAATATTGACCGCTACCCTCTTTGTGGTGGTATGTGAGTCTCTCCAGAGGAGTGTTGCTCCGCAACTTTGTCCTGGTGACTGTTTCGAGGGCTTAGGGAAACCCGAGTAGGGTCCTTCCATAGCTATAGTGGTTTCCTTGTTTGTTTACTGCGTGTCTAGTTTTGTAGTAGTTATTCATTCGCTTGCTCTTGTTTGTGTCTCGGCTATAACCTTGATGTGTTGGGTCGTATCTGTATGTGTTCTTCAAGGTGTTCATGCCCTTGCTAGAATTTTTAGGCATAACCATGGACTGTAATGTGTCTTGATTTCATGGGCGTAGAACCCTTCATCATTTCCGGATTACAGATTTTTGTACAGTGAATCTTTATTGATTGAAAAATGAAATGCCATGTACAGGAAATGTATTTCTTTTGTTTAAATGCAGAATGTAGTTAGTACCTGGGATTTGTTTTGTTGAGGAATGAAATCTATGTGTTGGTGCATCTCTATTTGGTTCTCAATCTTGAAAATGCTTCTTGTCACTGAATGCTTGTCGATGGTTGTTTGAATATTTGAAAAGAAAAAAAATGGTTTCACTGTATTGCTTTCATTTTGATGCCTGAGAGATCTATACACAGAGAACATAATGAAATTTAATCTACTGTATTAAATGACAGATTTGAATTTTTAGTTATCATAGAAGTTAAAATATTTCTGGGTTACAACTTCGGAGCTCTCTCTCTCCTCTCTAGATGGCATCCCTTCCATAATCTTTGATTTTTTCTTTTCAATATATTGTCAACAATTCCTTTACAATGTGAGGAATTGTTCCTCAGTTATGTTTCAGTTACTAAATAGTTTCTTCAAACAAATCCCTAACTAATTCCTATTTTGTCTAATTTAAAAAACTAACAATGGTTGATTCAACCTTAATTAAAAATGACACAAAATGTAACTAAATGAAACATAAACTTGAAGTGTTTTCCTCCCTATCTGTCAAGATAAAATGAAAAAAAAAACATCTCCTAGTTGTCGCCTCTTCACTTAGATGCTCCTGCATAAAAAAAATCCCCTACTTTTAGTAGATATTGTAGTTTTCCTTTTTTTCATTAACATTTTTTACGCCCCTTTATATATTTTCATTAATTCTGAGCTACTCTTTTTATACCTGCCAATATAAAAAACTTTCACCCCCAATATATTCTCAATATATTATGTCATTTTTTCCTTAATATATATCCCCCAATATGAACCCACGTTGTATGATATTTCTCCCCCAGTGAAGCCCTCATGTTTTGAATAATAGTTGATGTGACTAAATTCTATGTGGGTTATATTGGTTAGGGTTAGTGAAGTTTGGGGTTAAGGGTTATAAGGGTTATGGAATATAGTTTAAGGGATATTGGTCATAATGGGTTATAATTATTTGTAATTGAGTGTTACATTCATTATAAATAAGGTATTATGATTTATAGAGATTCATTAGGTGACTTTTTGAGGCCTAAAATGGGACCACTAAGGAAAATAATAAAATAATAGCTAAAACTATAAAATAAGAGTTATGAACTTTTAAAGAAAAAGAAATGAAACTACTTTTTTTGTTGTATTTTCAATGTATGTCCTTTGTAACCACCTCCTTCCACATTTACCCATTTCAAAAGCTTTTCAGTGTAAGCATGAGGCAAAGAGTTACTATGACATGACCAGAACTCCAAGATTTAGTTATGAAGGTGGGAAAAAAATTGACTTCTCACAAACATCACTTAGGGCTACGGGACACTCAGGGACCAAAGGACCGCACAGGGTGACCAAAACCTAAGATGAGGATGCTTTTCTCCCATTTTAAGCCCCAACCACATGCACAACAAGGCAAGGGTGTGCTAATAGGGCTCCAACTGCATGCATGCCACTGCTTCCATGTGGTTATAGCCCAAAATCTCTAATTCAGAGAGTGTGGTCTCGAGATTTGAGCCACAATTCTAGACCAGCCTCTAGACCACTACCCACAACTATCTAAGACTTATCAGAATCATTATTGACATGAGGACAAAGCTAAACATCCAAAATTGAATAAAGAACTTGACCTAGACTACCTAAAACACACTAGACATTTCGTCAAACACATGGAAAACATGTAATTTATAGGTCATGAATGCATATCTGATCATAAAAGTCTGAGATTCACTTGAGAATAACCAAGAAGGCTCTATGCCCTCTCCACATAGCTTGAAAAACACTTATTAGTCTATACATTAATCAATCAATCATTAACTAAATATTCATGACAAGAGCCATAAATGGTACACATCATATAACCAACATATAACCAACATAGAGATCATGGAAACTCAGCCATAATATTGCCACCATAATCACTACAAATCCTCATAGATCACTCTACGAAAATGTCTCATATTAACATATGAAAATACCAACCAAGTTAAGGACTTCCACATACCACCCGACCATAGATTGGGTTGAACCAAATCTCTCTTTCATACTATCACCCTCGTGCCATATTCCAAGCATGAACGTGGGATCTCATGGAATAACCAGAACAAAACCAAACCATAGCTTCCAAAGACCAAACCACCTCAACCCTCAACCACAGTGACTCCACATCCACAATCGGACGTCACTAACACCAACTAGATTTCTCTCTACTGAAGTTACCCAGAGCTCCAAGAACTAGTAACTCAACCCACAACCTTCCAGGGCTCTAGATAATTTTTCCAACTCGCCTCTATGGACTAGTAACTCAATGCACCAAGGGCTCTAGAGAATTTGTCCAACTGGGCTCCAGGGATTAGTAACTCAACCCACAAAGGGCTCTAGAGCGTTTGTCCCAAACCAAGCTCCAAGACTAGTAACTCAACCCAAGTTGTTCTAGGGCTTTGAGAGTGTTTGTTCCAACCCAAATCCCTAAGAAATTATGAGCACCAATTAGAAAACAATCAAGTGGAAAAACCCACAACACCATGGATATCTAGGAAATGGCAAGGCAAGGCTAAAACCATTGTCACTCTAGGAAAATCTCCATGCCAATGACAACACATAACCAAAAAATTGCATGCATATACCATGAATCCATAAATCAACAAGAAAATCACACATGCAACCTATTACTTGCAAAGAAATCCAGTTGTAGCTGCTAATCCACTTGTTCCCTTGCGCTTTCTTGCTTTTCCTTATCCTTATTTATCCAAATCCAATGTATGCCAAAGTGCTCCAATAATGCTCCAAGAATACTCTAAGTGTGTAAGAGTGTGAAAGAATGAGAAAATAAAAGAGAGCTCAACCCAAAACTGTCAAAAGGCTAACAATTGATCCTCAAAATCTTTTTTATCATTGATCCCTCTATTTTCTTCATTTTCCTTCATTTTTCCTTCAATTTCCCTCTCATGCAAATTTGTGTCTATTCACCTTCCTTTTCTCCTATTTTCCTTTATTTCATAAATAAAATTCCAAGTATTGCCACTTTGCCTTACCAATGCCTTTGCCTATTTCCATAGCCATAAATTAATCACCAGTGATACCCATCACTATGTTTTGCTTAACATTCAACTTGGAATACATGTCCCATGACCTTGATCATATTTTATTTACATGGAGAATCAACCAGGGTTTGCTACAAACCCCTCCCCCTTGGGGGAACACTGTCCTTGGTGTTCTATGACACTGATGACCAACAAACTACTGAAAATAAAACATACTACATACATAGATTTATAACCCAACTCGATGCAGTATTTACAATGAATAACTACTGAAAACCATGATCAACATAACAAACACAATAATCATACCACTTATTGGAGCTTTATAACACAACTCATTGCGGTATCTACAATAAAAATCCACATATACATATACATATACTAATACTAAAAACTCATTTTCTCTAACCTACAAATAATAAAGGATACATATCCCGCATTTGATCAACCATCTCCCATGTGGCTTCATCGGGCCCAAAGTGCCTCCACTGCACTTTAAATTGCTCAATTGCTCTGTTCCGAATCATGGGATGTTTCTGCTGCAATATGCATTATGGTTATGGCTGGAATTCTCCCTCTAGTTCCACTTGTAATACAGGCCACAAACCAATCAATTACATGATCAACATCCTAGACATACTTCTTAAGCGATGGAACATGGAAACCATCATGGAATTTCACTATTGGTAGAAGTGCAAGTCTGTAGGCCACTGGTCCAATCCTTTCAAGGATATCGAAAGTCCCACAATACCGAGTTGCCAACTTCGAACATGATCTGATCCTCAAGGAGCTCCTTTTGGGCTTGATGTGCAAATACACATGCTCCCTAACTTGAAACTCCTTCAATACCTTATGTTGATTTGCATAAGTATTTTTCCTATCTTGTGATGCCTTCAAATTCCTTTTAATAACCTGTATTTCATGTTCCATCTTTGCTAACATATTCGGTCCAATCAATACCCTGTTCACTAGATCACTCCAACTAATAGGAGTATTACAAATCCTCCCATAAAGTGCCTCGAACAAACTCATCTTCAAGTACTCTTGATACCCATTGTTATAATCAAACTCTACTGGTGGAAAATACTCTTCCCACTTCCTATGTTGATGCATGACATACATCCTCAACATGTCCTTAGGAATCTTATTAACCCTCTTTTTATGTCCATCTGTTTGAGGATGATAAGTTGTACTGAAGGCCAACTCTATCCCAAAAACTTCAAAGAATTCCTTCCAAAACCTAGAAGTGAACTTGGCATCTCTATCTGATACAATATTCTCAGGAACACCATGCAATCTCACTATATCCCTAAAGAAGACTTGAGCTACCTCTCTAACTGAATTAGTAGATTTGACTGGAACGAAGTGAGCTACCTTGTTCAACAAGTCAACCACAACCATGATGGAACCATGTTGTCTAGATGTCTTCAAAAAACATGTGATGAAATCCGTGGAAATGACCTCCCATTTCCACTCTAGAATCAGAATTGACTATAATAAACCACCTGGATGCTTACACTCTTCTTTTACCTGCTAACAATCCAAACATCTCGCAACAAACTTAGCCACCTCTTTCTTCAAGTTTGACCAATGATAGAACCTCTTAACTGCTATCAATGTCTTCTGATATCCCGAGTGACCTGAATACGACTTTAAATTAAACTCCCTCAAGATAAGCTTCTTGATCTCATTGTCATATGGTATATAAATCTTATTCTTGAATCTGACCAAACCATTTGTCATGAGATGAAAATCCACATCATGATTACCTATACCCTATTGTTATAACTTGTGCCTCAATTGTTGATACTTGTTATCATGTTTTCCTACCTGCAAGATCCACGCTTGCAAATCCGTCCCCTAAGAACTCATTGTTGCATTTTGATTCAAATGAACTCTTCTACTAAGAGCATATGCAACCCTATTCTCCTTTCCCTTAATGTACCTAATCTCAAAGTCAAACCCGCTAAGAGTATCCAACCATTTAGCTTGCTTGGAATTCAATTTCGGTTGATCAAATAAGTACTCCAGCCCATTATGATCACTCATCAAGATGAAACTCCTTCCAAGAAGATAATCTCTCCACATCTTCAATGCTTGAATGATAGCTTCCAACTCAATATTGTGAGTCGCGTAGTTCTTCTCATTCTCATTCAACTTCCTCAAGTCATAGAATACTACTTTCCCTTCCTGCATCAAGACCTCACCAAGTCCTCTCTTACAAGAATTTGTACATGCCACGAACTCCTTATCAGGATCTACAATCTTCACGACTGGAGAATTTGGAAGTAGATGCTTCAACTACACAAAACTAGTTGCACACTCCTCAGTCCATTCAAACTTCTTCTCTTTTCGTTGCAAGATGTGATAGAATAGGAAATTTGTGAGAAGTTACTGATGAACCTCCTATAATAATCTGCTAATCCCATGAATTATCTGACCTCATTCACATTTATAGGATTTTCCCACTCCATGATAGCTTTTATATTTTTAGGGTCCACTACTATACCTTCCTTGGAAACAACATGTCCCAAGTAATGAAATTTTGTCTAAAAGAAACTGCACTTACTAAGCTTGGCATACAACTGATACTCTCTCAGTAATCTTAACACCACCACCAGGTGTTCTACATTCTCTTCCTCAATCTTAGTATACATCAATATGTCATCAATGAATACTATCACAAACTTGTCCAAGTAAGGACACAATACAATTTTCATCAAACACATGAAAGTAGCTGGAGCATTAGTAAGACCAAAAGGAACTACTACAAACACATAATGCCCATACCTAGTATGGAATGCAGTTTTGTAGGTGTCCTCTTCTTTGATGCATACCTGAGGATATCTTGATCTCGAATAAATCTTTGAGAACGTTGTTGCCTTCTTCAACTAATAAAAACAGTCATCAATCTGCGACAATGGGTATGTATTATTAATCGTGACCTTATTCAACTTCCTATGATCAATACACAACCTGAGAGTACTATCCTTCTTCTTCACAAACAACATTGGTGAACCCTAAGGTGACAGACTTGGCCTAATGTATCCCTTTTCAAGCATTTCCTTAAGTTGCAACTTCAATTTTATTAAGAGCGCTCATTCTATAAGGTGCCTTAGATGTTGGTGCTACTCCCAACATCAACTCAATAAGAAAATCCACTTCCCTATGAGGTGGTAACTATGAAATATCTACTGGAAATACATCTTGAAACTGCTGCAAAACTAGATACCTATTCAACACTTCAATATCCTCAATATCCTTCCCTTTGTCACTAGAAATATGAAATACAAATAATACACACCCTTTCCTGCTATGGACTTCGCTTGCATAACTATAACCATTCTCACTGATGTAGGATTCTTCTTTCCCTGCAAGATTCTTTTATCTCCATCATCATCAAGGCACTCAATAGCCTTATCATAGAAATCTACCTTATTCCTGTGAATGCACAACCAATCCATACCTAATGAAATATTGTATGATCCCAACAGAATCAGATTTAGATGTGCTGATATAGACTACCGTTCAGCTAAAATGCACAATATCTCACCTAATGATGAACTCTTTCTTGGTACTTGTATCCAATCACACCAGCCAAGATTCTACATGCACTTCTTTATTCAAGCAACACTTATCCACCAAGTCAAGATTGATATAAATATAGTTAGATCCAGGATCAATCAAAATAGGAACAACTTGATAACAAAGCTTACCTTCCATCTCGATAATAGATGCCTAATGATTAACCTGCCTATTATCCAATACTACATAAATCCAAGGAATACTCTGTCCAACATCCCCAATTGTTTTTGCCTCCAGAGCATCGTAAATCCGTAGTCTACCACCTTGATGATGTGGAAAATCTCTCCTATGATGGCCCTTGCCATAAGTCCAACGCTACAAAGGCTTCCTATCATCACCCTTATTTTTCTCCTTAGACTGAAATCCTTGTCCTCTGTCAACTACATTGAATTTATTGTATGATGCTACATCCTCCTTGTTACCTGCATCCCAAGGTATTGCTCACTTCTTATCCCATTTTCCCTTAGTCTTATCATTACCTTTCCAACCCTACTTAGGTTTTGAATTAAACTTATACTGTTCATAACAATGCTTCAACTTACCAATTACTTCCTCCAAAGTTCGTGGCTCAACATACTCAATCTGATCTTTAAATGTTAATGGAAATCTACTAATGAATATTTGAACCTTCATCATCTCATCCTTAAGTTATGGTACGTACTTCAATAACTCCAAAAACTTAGTGTTATACTCTTCATCTATCATATATCCCATATTCAACTTGTAGAACTCCTTAGCATTATTGTCATAATATCTCTCTGAATCAGTAAAAAAAAATTAAAGTCTCTTGAATTCATGCTAACACAACTCCTCTGTCTTGATGCCTCTGACACACTTCACATATTCCCACTAGATGTTTCATTTTCCTTTGAGACTAAAAATAACTATCATGGATTTCATATTCTCTGAATAATCATGTAGCTAGAACTTCTTCATCCCAAGTAACCATGATTCTACATCTTCTAGTTTCTTCAACTCTCCATCGAAGGTAAGAGGTTTGGCTTTCTTAAACTCATCCAACAAGTATTGATTCTAATTCTTCCTGTAAGGATGATAATGATGATAACCATGTTGCCTATTTGAACTAGAACTAGAATAGAACCCATAACCACTACCTCTCCTATCAGGTGTATCCATCCATATGCCACCTCTGACCATGCCATCCTTGTCCAACATGCTCCCACCATGAGACCTACTACCATATGCCTCATTTTTCCTTTCTTCATGTCCATTACTTATCCATCACTGTCCTTGTTTTTGCAAATTCGACAAGCTCTGAAAGATCACTGCATTGATTTCTACTTTCATTTCCTATGACTAAATGATTCTGTCATTATCTTCCTTACAACTTCTGATCTCTACCTTTAAAATTCTCAAAGTATCTACTATGTCAAGAGAATAGTCATCTTTGTGTTGCTCATATGATCTATAAGGAGAGTCTCGTGAATTGTAATCCACCATCCTACTATTCATCTCTAATCTTCTTCTTCATACAAACATACCATGTCAGATAACCAAATATAAACATAATCAACATGCCTTAGTGTGCTTTAGGGGAGGCCATCTCTTCTGCACAAATCAATATAGATTAGCAATGCACACACACACACACAGATAAATATATATACATTGTTGCTTATATGATCTATAAGAAGAGTCACGTGAATTGTAATCCACCATCCTACTAGTCATCTCTAATATTCTTCTTCCTACAAAAATACCATGTCAGATAATAAAATATAAAGATAATCAACATGCCTCTTTGTGCTTCAAGGGAGGCTATCTCATCTGCACAAATCAATATATATATATATATATATAATATATATATATATATATATATATAGATAGATATATCATCTCAACATACCAACATCATCAACCTTTACGATTATGTCATTATCCACCTTACAACTTGTTGACAGTGTTGGACCCGCCAACATTCATAGGATCACCCCAGTATGAAGTCCCAACTAGAATTCACACCGTTTGGTGTGGGAGTCCCATCTAGTCTGATGGCCCGGTTGCCATTGTCTTAAGGAATTGCCTCAAATCTTGCTTGTCAGCACAGGAGAGTGGCCCGCTTTACCTTTGATAAGTGAGGTTCATGTGCCTGGTGAATGCTAGTGTACTTGTGTCCATGGTTCGTTCAATGTAAGGGGAGAGGGTGAGAGTGAGTCCCAGGTTAGTTGGGATGAATTCCAAACTCGGCTACGAACACACAACACAACAAGACGTGCACAACTTTCGAAGGAGCAGTCCACATGGATGTGACAGTGATAACACACAAGGTAAGATAACACGTACAATACTCAACGGACGAGTCTAAATGACTGCAATGGTTGTTACAACAAGCTTTATGTGAAAGGTTTGTCTGATGTCCGGGGAGATAGCCACCACGGGCAAGACAACGCTAACAACATATACAGCACATTTCCATTAATAGATTATGTATTACAACAAGTGAAATAGTTCAAGTGTTCAACACGGGTTAAAGCAACATGCATTACAAGTGTTCAATATTAGTCTTACAACAATTAAAATACATGTGTGAAAACGTGTTGGCATGTTAGCAGGCTTCTAAATTAAGCGAAAGTTCTAAGACACATCGTTACACCATACATCACTAACCCCGAGTGCGAGGCGTTGGAGCCACTACTTACTCCTCAAAGAAAAGAATACAAACTCTCTTGGCTATGTGGGAGGAGCTAAGGTGAAAAGTCCTTTCATATACAAATGAGGGGGTATTTATAGCCAAGGGTGAACCCGATCCTTGTGGTTGTTCGACTACCCTCATGACTGTTTGACTTCCATGACTTTTCGACTTTGCATGACTCTTTGTACAACAAGTCGGTATCTTGGAATTCCATGTTACATTAAATTGATTGGCAACCTAGCCCATAGTAGATATGTGGGAAACATGACTCATGACATGACTTGACATGACAATGTTGGTACATTCGTGTTGTTGCTGGAGAGCATGTCGAGCTACAGTGCTGCTATGTGATGGATATCTTCATGGTGTAGCACAACTTCACCTTCACATGGAAAATTTCATAGAGTCTTCAATGGTCTTTAATTCACTTAATGATGCTTTAGCACGTTGTTCCTTACTTTCATGTTGGAAGGCTTGATAGGATCATTTGTTTGTGAAAGGTGCATGTCCTTTCGTTCGTCCGTCCATGAGCATATCTTGCATGTTTGCTCATTCGTCCATCCGCGAACAAATTTTTGTATGATCATCCATTCGCGAGAACATATCTTCGCATGCATCATGTGTTCATTTGTTGGTGAACCTGCCCTTCTGCATGTGCTCCCTTCGTTCATCCCTTTTGTTGTCACGTCATGTTTGTTAGTTTACATGTGCCTGAAATCACTCATGACGAGATGACATCAAATCCAAAAACCTCCTAGTCAATCATGACACATGATCATTTCAGATGCAAGTGACCAAGAGAGGCGGCAAGGTTGTGAAGTGGGATGATGGCTCTAGCAACTGCTGATGAAAACTACACAAGAGTCACTAAGTGATGAAGATGGGTAATCCGAGTCGACAGTGACTGTCCGTGAGGTCTGGCTCGGCTAAAAGGCACAATTGCGCAAATTTTGGGAGGGACGGTATGGGCTATAGGAAGGAAAGGTAGGCAGAATCTGTGTAGTTTCTGGAATGAGCAGGCAGTAGGGGCTAGAAGGAAAAATTTGCACAATTTTATGGAGGAACATATCAAGATGTAAGGAGGATCAGCAGGCAGAAATTGCACAGTTTTTGGGAGGAATTGGCCCAAAGCCTAGCAGTCAAAACTGCACAATTCCCAGAGGGGAATGGAAGTTGGATTTTGGGTCACTAGTAGCAAAAAATACACAATTCCCAAGGGGGACAGGCAGTCAGCTGTTGGGAGCTTGGCAACAGAAATTGCACAATTCCTAAAGGGAACTGACAATCTGCTGCTAGAAGTTGTTGGCGAGGAAAACTGCACTGAGGCTGACAGGTTGGCCTGCTGATCATGTCTACACAATGTTTTAGCAGACTTCTATCTAGCAGAAGGCCTACTCATGAAAATTGTGCAATTTCTTGGATGAGTAGCCGATCGACTGTCGAGAGGACTGACTGAGAAAACTACACAATTTTATGAGGGAGACAAGGATGGGAACTTGGTGTCTGTCCAACCTGTCTGCGCAATTTCCTCAGTCAGTTGAGTGGGAAAGGTCAGTAGCCTCTACGCAATTTTTGAGAGGAGTCAGCCCCAAGGTGGCTATTGGGTCCAAATGTCTGGTTGGTCAGTATAAAAGTTTATTGGATTGCTTGCAATCAATATAGCTTGGAAAGACTTGCTTGGTGCTTTTTCACTGTTCTGGGTGATAGTCGATTGAGTCGATGGCAGGGTGATGGTCTGGGTGTCAGAGGGGACTCCAGTCGTCAGAACTTCAGCAAAATGACTAAGTGTGTGAACGATCGAAAGATGCATAGGTGATCATGAAACACACACTCACATGACTCGACTACAAAGTGACCCAAAAAATCCAGACACACATGTTCTACAAGAATAACCGACGGTGCAAGTGACAAGCGCGACACTTGTGATTGATTGTTAATCGACCATGATGATGCTTGTGCAATAGTGAATGTGACTCTATGTGTGAGTGCAACAGATGATTTTATAGCGAACACAACAAGTACACACGAAGCAAAGACTTTGAGCATAACTAGAACATGGTCACAAGCATGACTTAGACACCAACATGTAGAAACTTGGGTGAAATGAACAAGCAAGGCGAATGCAAAGACTCCCACGGGCTCACGGAGTGAACCTAAGGGTGTGTAGTCATCAAGCAAAACTCCCATGGGAAGCTCCAAAATTAGGTGCTGGACACAATTTTGGAGGGTGGTTGTAGCCGCTACAACACTTGGCGACACTCTAGAAGAACTCTAGCTTCTCTGTTTTGGTTCATTGTTAGCATAGGGCCTTGGTCTTTCGGGGAGTATTGAATCATTGTGTGGGTTACTTCAGCTTCCCCACTTACCCCATGGACATACATGATTCACCCTTTGCCAACTCAGTCAAGCACAGTCAAAATTTCAGCTTAGATCTCAGTGTTTCGAATCTGGGAAGGCTAGTTTAGCTCGTGAGTTGAAGATTTTTAGAGTATAAGTTTTCATCTTTAGTGTTGCTTCACTGCCATCAAACCTAGACAGTACCCCAGCAAAGTCACGCAAGAACACACACATTTCTCCACTGCCAGCGAGCCTAGTCAGTACCCCGGTGGAGTTGCATGCTTCACCTCTCTGGGAAACACGCCTTTCTCTTCTTTCATCGTTGTATTTTTCAAGAGGACTGTAAATAGGCACTTATTTATTTTTGAGGTGGAAGAGGGATCCTGACTTATTGAGAGTAGAAGAGGTTGTTCCTTCAGAGAAGCATGTAAGATCTCTAACATAGGTTTGCTCGTTTAGATTTTCCCCTTGTCTGTTTCTACTAGTTGGATGAGCTTGAACACACAGAGCAGAAGGATGAGTAGATGCACGGGGCTTCCCAGTGTGGACAAGGGTTCATGGTTGGACCAAACCTTCTCTTGCAAACAGTTCGTATTTTCCATCAAGACTTCATCGACTGAAGGTTACAACCAAGCACAGTGAAGTCAGACACAAGACTGGCCAAGTGCTACAGTGTCACAAGTTTTTTCAAATTTCAGCCACATACTCTATTCAAAAGCGAAAATGTAGTAGTTGGGAGCACTTATTTCCATAAACAAAAATAGTAATATATCAAAAAAACAAAACAAACGTGAAGAAAAATAGTAAGCGGAATCAAACAAAGTTGAAACAAAGATAATAAGCAAAGCAAACAGGATGAAACAACAAGCAGCAAGAAAACTATATACATGGCACGGGCACGGCCCGGCCTACTAAAAAATAATGCTTGAGATCTTGGCCATTGACAAGAAGGTTGTCAATCCTCCTATCAAGTGATTGCAAATGATACGTGTGTGGGCCAAGCTTCTTGTGGACTATGTACAAAAAAATCCACAGAGGCTGGAACTTCGTATGTTTGCCTTTGTCTTCATGGGGCTTATCCCATTTCAGAACTATGTCACCAACATCAAAGTTAGATTTCCCTACAGACTCTTATCGAACCATCTCTTGATACGGTTCTGGTGGAGTGTGAATTTTCCTTTTTCTTTCTCATTTCTTCCTGAAGCTTATGGAGAGCATCCATCCCATGTTGAACTAGCTGGCAAGGCTTACCTTGGGATTCTTGGGAAAGCTAAAGTGCAAGCAAGTAGATATCTAGTAGAAGGATGGTTTATTTACAATCAACCAGGAAGTACAGTGAGGTATTCAGAGAGGGCTTGGGTGTTACATGGTTAGCACATAATGCATTCGTCAAGGCAGTATGCCAGTTGTGCTGCTCAGAGAAAACAATCTTCATGATTATACAGATGAGATTTTTATTCATGGACTCTGCTAGACCATTTCCTTACAAGTAATAGTTAGATGAATGCTTTAACATGATACCATTTTGTAATGCAAGGTCATAGAGTTTCAAAGATGAAAAATAAGTTGCATTATCAAAAACAAGTGATACCGAAATGTCGAAGCGTGAGATGTTGTTTTGCTAGAGGAAGCTGATGACCTCCTAGTCGTTCATTGTTTGAGAAAAATTGCTTCTATCCACTGTGTGAAGTAGTCAATTATTGTTAGGATGTAGCAGTGTTTCTTTGAGGAATGAGGGAAAATTTCCCCAATGGTGTCCAGGCCCCACTTTTGTAATGGTTTGGTCTCTACAACAGGGTGCAGTGGGGTTGTTGATCTCTGTGTTCTGTCAGTGCATCACTAACAGACCAGGCACTTGCAGGCAAAAGCATGTGCATCCTTGAATAATGTGGGCTAATAAAAATGGCTCGCATAAATTTTTGTGCAGTGGTGTTTCCTGCAAAGTGACCCCCGGTAGGTCCATCATGCAGATCTTGAAGTACCTTCTCTGATTCATGTGCCTCCATACACTTGAGAAAAACTCCATTATTGTGTTTTCTGTAAAGCACTATGTGCACCAACTGATATGCTAAGGCTTTTAGGTGCAATGCCCTCTTCTGTCTAATGAAAAGTGAGAGGGTATGATGTCGTGCTCAAGGTATTGGTGCACATCTACGTACCAAGAGGTTTCATATTCAGTGGGTGTTTCTCACCTTATGTCATACATCTCAATTTCCTGCTCCCAATCGGTGAGCTCTTCTTCGCTCTCTAGATCATGTATTGCTTCTGCTACAAGTCTGCAGAGCCCATGTCCTTTGATTGCGTGCACTAGCTTGATTTCAAGATCATACTCTTGCAAGCTTGTCATTGAGTTCACACGTCGTTCACACGTCGTTCACCTAGTTCTTGTTGTACAAGCAATGTGCAGACTGCTAGGTGGGGGACGAAGACTATGCAGTGGTTCTTCAGCAAGTAGGGCCTGAAATGTTTCACCACCTTGGAAATTGCATAATTTTGCTTGTCAATGGAAAGGTAGTTGAGCTTTGGTCCCTGCATGCTTGCACTCATGAAGGAGATGGGACGTTCATCATTAGCTTCGTCCTTCTGAGTAAGTACTGCAGCTAGTGAATTATCGGAAGCGAAGGCATATAGCAGGAAATCTTTCTTGAAATCTGGGTTGTAGAGTGCAGTTACTTTTGTAATGGTTTACTTGATCTGGGTGAATGCATAGTTTTCCTTCTTACCCCAAATGTAGACTACATCTTTCTTGATCATGTCCTGCATGGGCTTAACTATCTATGCATAATCCGAGATGAACTTCTGGAGGAAGTTTATCTTGCCCAAGAAGGATTGCATGGCTTTCTTGTTGATTAGGTAAGGGATCTATGTAATGGTTTGGACCCGGTATGGATCCACCTTGATCCCACTTTTGGCAACAATGTGTCCGAGGAGGTTCCCTTCCGACACTGCGAATATGCTCTTTTTGAGATTCAAGGAAATCCCATATCTCCGACACCGCTCAAAGATTTTCTTCAGATGGCGTATGTGGTCTTCTCGTCTTCTTGAGAACACAGTCACATCATCGAGGTATACCACCACACTCTGTCCAATGAATCCGTGAAAGGCCGTGTCCCTGGTATGCTAAAATGTTGTGCCTGCATTTACAAGCCCAAATGGCATTCGTCTATAAGCAAACGTACCCCACTTGGTACAAAAAGTAGTTTTGAGTCTGTCAGGTTCTGCTACCATAACCTGATTGTATCCTGAGAAATCATAAAGAAGAGAAAACATTTGTGCCCCAGATATTTTTTTCAAAATATGGTTCATAGATGGCACGGGGTAGTTGTCTTTGTTCGAGGTGTGGTTTACATTCCATAAATCGATACACAAGCAGATTTCCCCATAATTCTTATGTACAGGAACAAGGTTGGAGACCCATGTGGAATGGCAAACTTTGTATATGATCTGTGCATCCAACAGCTTAGTAAATTATTTTTGTATGAGGGGTTCAAGTGACGGATGTACTTTCCTCAACTTTTGTTGATATGGCTTGATTCCTTCTTTGATTGGGATGATATGTTGGATGATCCGCATGGCATAAGTTTTTAGATCATCATATGTCCATGTGAACACATCTCGGTATAGTTTAAACAAGCGGATAAAGGCTTGCTACTCTTGCTGTGTACAACATGTACCAACATTGAGAAACTTCTGATCCTGTTTTGGTCCCAAGTTTATCAGTTCATGCCTCATGGTGGAACCGTGGGTCTTGTTGTTCCTTGGCCCTTGAAAACATTCTTGTAAGTCATAAATCTTTTCAAATGTTTCCACGCCTTTTGTGATAAGGTGGCCTTTCCTATTACTATCTTTTGCTTGCAGAGAGCGCTCATGCTCGTCAACATCTATCGCTACATATTTGAAGACGTCAATGTTGGCCATGAAATGCAATATCTAATGATCATTATTAAACACGCTTAAGTTAGTTATGTTTTCTGGGATAGATGGTTTTTACAAAATATCAATAGTAAATCTATCCCTAATCGGTGACATTCTCGAAGCTACATTTGCCAGTGCATTGGTAGCTACATTTGACAGTGCATTGGCAGCTGCTTTACGCGTACGTGGTACAACAATGATATTAAATGCTTGGAAGTTTGAGATTAGTCTCCATACCTCTTGTTGGTAACTTTTAAGATTTAGTGATAAACAGTGAATGGTGTTACGTACCTTCTGCACCACTATCTCTGAATCACCTACCACTTTGAGTGCGACCACGTTGAGGCTAATGGATTTCTGTAAGCCTAACATGAGTGCTTCATACTCAGCAATGTTGCTTGTGCACTTGAACTCTAAGTGAATTGAAACCAAATGCTTCATGTTGTAAGGGTCGATCAAGACACCCCATCTCCTGAGCCATCCTGAGTCTTTGATCCGTCAAAGTACATGGTCCATAACTCGTCTGTACATGGACCGCTTGATGTGCTAGTACTACTGTTACTACTGTTGCTGCTACTACTGCTACTATTGGTACAATGTGTTGTACAAGTTTCATTACCATTAGTTGGGAAAGGAAGAAGTCCTAACTGTGCATCTGGTGGGGTTGGAGTTGGTCGTGAAGGATAACACCCGAATGTCGTCTCAAGGAGGCAGTTGTCGAACATGAGTTATGCGAAGGCCAACAGTTCATTCTCGCCATTGAGGGGAGTGAAATTATGTTTCATGTACCTCTCGGATACTACCCAGACTTGGTTTCACTTTCCCTTGTATGGAAGCCACATGTGAGACCATTCTGTAGCAAAATATCTGTCTAGCTTGTTGGACTAAGCTTTGATGAGTAGCACACCATATGCTTCCAGTATGTCCACAATCACTATGTTAATGCATTGGTGGACTCGACCATCATGAGATAGTCGATGATCACGTCTCGTAGTTCACCAATGGTTGGTACCGATGTTCGATCAAGTTGGATGATTTGCGTGGATGTCTCACTCCATCATGCATTGATCTTTTTCGCAATGGAGAGTGTCATGACATTGGTTGTCACACCTGAATCAACCAAACAATTGTGAACATTTTAGTTGAAACTTTCAAAAGATAATAGGAATGGAGGGCAACCTAAATTTTCTTCTTCCATCCGGAGTGTATTGAGCACAATGGAAAGTGATCCGGGAGGTGCACTTGCTCCCTTGCTAGTAGAGGTGGGGTTGTCTATTGTTGTTTGTCCTAATGCGCACAGCGGGATATCTCACTGACTTTGGATCTTAGCTAACTCGAACAAACTAATGTTTGCTCGATTTTTCTTCATGTCATCAACAATGTTGTGGTCCATAGGTGGTAGACTTACCAAGTTATTTGGGGTAGAACGAGTGTTCGTATTGTCCAACGGAGTGTTTTGCAGCTTGCTGCTCATGGATGTGCCTTTTCCTGCCATTGTCTTCTTGGACTTGCTTTGTGTTTTCTTCTTTGGGGCAGCCGGTGGATCGGCCTTCCTTATCAGCATTCTGATCTTTTCTTGCATCTCCCCAAGTGTAGGGGGAGCCCCTTTACTCCTAAGATTGTAATGGTCAGTTTGCTTCAGGGATGCTTCTCGATGTTCATCTTTGACATCATTTGTGAGCACTAATACGAGGTCACCACATGTCCAGAGCTTGATGTCTCATCAGGTGCAACCTCTTCATCATTGTCAGTGTCTTCCGGCTGCTCCTACATATTGCTTCCTGCATCGAGTGTATGACTACAGAAATCACTTGTGACTCGCTTCCAGTTCGAGCAAGAGTTCCCGAGGTGATGTTCTTCATGGAATGAATAGAACTTAGGATCTGCACACTATTCGAGCTAGAACATAGGCTTCTGCACAGTTTTGGAAGTGAATCGGTTGCTTCTTGATGAGTTGCTTTCTTGTCTCTACCTAGGTGGATGACTGCTTTCAAATGTTTATGTTTTATGTTGTTTGAGTTCGGACACTCAGTGGCCAAGCTCTTGACAAGGAGAGTGAGGGTCTCAATGTCGGTTTCTTCCTTGTCTCTACCCTTGCTTGCCACTGCTTAGGACTTCATGCTTGCATCCTTGGAGTCCTTTGTTGATTTGTCATCCTTGATGACTCCAATTGTGGGCAGGTCTTTCTCAACAATGATAGCCTCCTCGCAGTTTTCCAAAAGTGTTGGTTTCGCAGCTCGCTTGACGAACTACAACAATGCTGGTTGGCAGTGCAGACATGTAGTAATCAACAGTGATGGAGTCATGAAGTTTAGTTTATGCTACAAACTTATTCAATATGCATGTAAACCTCTTATTGAAATCTTTCATTTTCTCTTTTCCCTCCATCTTGAGGTTTCCCAACTCTTTGAGTAGCATGGTTGGGGTCTTGTCATCAACGAACTTCTCGAGGAACATGCATTTAAATGCACCCCAGTTCTGTATATATTTTTGTGTAAGGTTATGATACCATGCAGTTGCGTGACCATCCAAGGTACATGGGAACGATATACATGCTATATTGTCAAACTGTACCTCAAGGGTCTACATTTGTAGGTAGAAGTTGTCTAAGTGGTCTTCCACCTTCACCATACTGTTAGGGTTGAACTTGATGTTCATTCTCTCCGCTCGCTTCGGCATCTTGTGCAGAACAATCGGGAGAGCTAATGGTCCCTGAGTCATCCATTCAAGATTTGGGTCAGCCATCTCTTCTTCTTCTTCACCCTCTTCATCTCTTTCAAATTTTGATGGTTCTAGCTCTGAGTCTGTTGGTTCATCTCCACCTCCACCTCTGAGTCTATTGGTTCGTCTCCACCTCCAAGATCACAAGAGTGTCTTGTTCGCCTTGCTCGAAGATCGGAGGTTCTTCTCCATCTTCAATAGCTTCTGCCAGACCTTCAAGCATGGCAAGGACTTCTTATTCAACCGATGATACAACAACTCTTGTGGGAGTGGCTTTTGGCTTCCTTGATGTGTATGGAAGATTTTGTATGCATGGGATCAGTCCGACTCCTTTCACGAACTGGCGAGTATTAGGACAGATGGAGTGAAGTTGATGATATGGAATCTCGTGTTCAATATTGGGAGGTGAGGAGTAACCAATTGCAGATTCGCGTGTAGGTGAGAGGGAGTACGAGTCACTGCCTTGACCAGATGGTTGATGAATCAGTGTGAGGGGATATTCAGCCATATACAACTAACTTCCCTCCTTCTAGCGCCAGAAATTTTGACAGTGTTGGACCTGCTGACATTTAGGGGATCACCACAGTATGTAGTCCCAACTAGACCTCACATTGTTTGGTGTGGGAGTTCCATCCGGTATGATGGCCTAGTTGCCATTGTATTAAGGATTTGCCTCAACTCTTGCTTGTTAGCATAGGAGAGTGGTCTGCTTTCCCTTCGAGAAGTGAGGTTCACGTGCCTGGTGATGCTAGTGTACTTCTGTCAATGGTTCTTTCACTATAAGGGGAGAGGGTGAGAGACTAGAGTGAGTCCCAAGTTGATTGGGATGAAGTCCCAACTTGGTTAGGAACATACAACACAACAGGACATGCATAGCTTCTAGAGGAGCAGTCCACACGGATGCGGCAATCACAACACACAAGGTAAGATAACACATACAACACTCAACGAATGAGTTTGAATGAGTGCAACGGTTGCTATAGCAAGATTTATGTGAAAGGTTTGTCTAATGTCTGGGGAGATATCCACCATGGGTGAGACAACGTTAACATCATATACAACACATTTCCATTAACAGATTATGTATTAAAACAAGTGAAATAGTTCAAGTGTTCAACACAGGTTAAAGCAACATGCATTACAAGTGTTCAATATTAGTCTTACAGTAGTTACAATACATGTGTGAAAACATGCTAGCCTATTAGCAGGCTTCTAAATTAAGCGAAATTTCCAAGACACATCATTACACCATACATCACTAACCCCAAGTGCGGGGCATTGGAGCCACTACTTACTTCTCAAAGAAAAGATTATAGACTCTCTTGGCTATGTGGGAGGAGTTGAGATGAAAAGTCTTTTCATGTAAAAATGAGGGGGTATTTATAGCCAAGGTTGAAACTGTCCCTTGTGGTTGTTCAACTACCCTCATGATTGTTTGACTTCCATGGCTTTTCAACTTTGCATGACTCTTTGTACAACAAGTGGGTCTCTTGGACTTCCACATTAAATTACATTGATTAAAAGCATAGCCCATAGTAGAGATGTGGGCGACATGACTCATGAAGTGACTCGACATGACAATGTTGGTACATTTGTGCTGCTGTTGGAGTGCATGTCGAGCTATAGTGCTATTAGGTGATGGATGTCTTCATGGTGTAGCACAACTTCACCTTCGCATGGAAAACTGTGCAGAGTCTTCGATGGTATTTGGTTTTCTTGATGATGCTTTAGCACGTTGTTCCTTTCTTGCATGTTGGAAGGCTTGAAAATCTCATCTGTTCGTGAAAAGTTCATGTTCGTTCGTTTGTCCATACATGAGCACATATTGCATGTTTGCTTGTCTGTTTGTCTGTGAACACATCTTTGCATGATCATCCATTCGCAAGCACATCTCTTTGCATGCATCGTTAATTCTTCCGTTGGTGAACCTGTCCTTCTACATGTGCTCCCTTTATTCATCCCTTTCATTGTCACATCATGTTTGTTAGTGTACCTGTGCCTACAGTCAATCATGACAAGATGACATCAAATCCGAAAACCACCTAGTCTACCATGACACATGATCATTTCAAATGCAGGTGATCAGGAGAGGTAGCAAGGTTGCGAAGTGGAATGATGGCTACGCAAAAGTCACTGAGTGATGAAGATGGGAAATCCGAGTTGACAGCGATTGTCTACAAGGTATGGCTCAGCTGGAAGGCACAATTGTGAAAATTTTGGGAGGGACAATCCAAGTTGCATGAAGGCAAGGTAGGCAAAATCTGTGCAGTTTCTGGAACGAGCGAGAAGCAAGGGCTAGAAGGTAAAATTTGGGCAATTTTCTAGAGGAACAGGTCGGGTTGCAAGGAGGATCAGCGGGCAAAAATTGCGCAATTTTTGGGAGGAACTGGCCCAGAACCTGGCAATCAAAACTATGCAATTCCTAGAGGGAACTAGTAGTTGGCTAATAGGTCAATGGTAGCAGAAACTACGCAATTCCCAAGGAGGATAGGCAGTTAGCTGATGGGAACTTGGCAACAAAAACTGCACAATTCCTAGAGGGAACTGGTAGTCTACTGCTAAGAGTTGCTAGCGGGGAAAACTACACTGAAGCTGACAGGTCGACCTGTTGATCATCTCTGCCCAATTTCTTAGCTAAGAAAAGTATTTTCCAGCAGAATTCCTACTCATGAAAACTCCACAATTTCTTGGATGATCATTCGGTCGACTGTGGGGAAGACTGACTGGGAAAACTGTGCAATTTTCTGAGGGAGACAAAGATGTGCACTTGGTGATTGTCCAGCCTATCTTCACAATTTCCTCAGTCAGTAGAGCGGGAAATTTTAGTAGCCTCTACGCTATTTTTGAGGGGAGTCAACCCCGGGGTGGCTGTCAAGTCCGACTGCCCGGGTGGTCAACATAAAAGTTTATTGGATTTCTTGCGATCATCATAACTTGGAAAGACTAGTTTAGTGCTTTTGTGCTATTTTGGGTGACATTCGATTGAGTCAATGGTGGGGTAATGGTCTGGGTGTCAGAGGGGAGTCCGGTCATCAAAAATTCAGCAAAATGACTAAGTGTGTGAATGATCAGAAGATGCATAGGTGATCATGCAAACACACACTCACATGACTCGATGACGAAGTGACTCAAAACATCCAGAAACACATGTTCTACAAGACTAATCGATGGTGCAAGTGACAAGCATGACACTTGTGATTGATTTTTAATCGACTATGATGATGCTTGTGCAATAGTGAATGTGACTCCATGTGTGAGTGTGACGAATGCTTTTATAGCTAACACAACAAGTACACACGAAGCGAAGACTTTGAGCATAACCAGAACATGGTCGCAAGCATGACTTAGACACCAACATGCAGAAACTTGGGTGAAATGAACAAGCAAGGTGGATGCGAAGACTCCCATGGGTTAACGAAGAGAGCCTAAGGGTGTGCATTCATCAAGTGAAACTCCCAAGGGAGGCTCCGAAATTAGGTGCTAGCCAAAATTTTGGAGGGTGGTTTTAGCCCCTACAACACAAATTCTGATCTCTACCTTTAAAATTCTCAAAGTATCTACTATGTCAAGATCTATATATATATATATATATATATATATATATATAATATATCAATCCATCTCAACATACCAACATCATCAACCTTTACGATTCTCTCATTATTTGCCTTACAACTTTTGATCTCTGCGTTTAAAATTCTCAAAGTATTTGCTATGTCAGGAGAATACTCATCTCTGTGCTGCTCATATGATCTATAAGGAGAGTCACATGAATTTTAATCCACCCTCCTGCTAGTCATCTCTAATCTTCTTCTTCCTATGGCGAATAACCAAATATAAACATAATCAACATGCCTTAGTGTGCTTCAGGGCAGGCTCTCTCATCTGCACAAATCAATATATGTGTGTGTGTGTGTGTGAAATCAACATATCAATCATCTCAACATACCAACATCATCATCCTTTACATGACGACACAACTACGACAATGACCATCACGAGAAATAACCAACATGCATGCATGACAAACACATAGACATTTGGACATGAATACATAACATTCACAACTACGCTGAGGTTTAATGATGAAACCTCGTTATGATACCACTATGTAACCACCTCCTCCCACATTTACCTAATTCACAAGCCTACTAGGGTAAACATGAGACAAAGAGTTACTAATGACTCGACCTCCAAGCTTAAGTTATGAAAGTGGGTCCGACAATTGACTTCTCACAAACATCATTGAGGGATATAGGACACTTAGGAACCAAATGACCACCCCAGGTGACCAAACCCTGAGATGGGGTTGCTTTACTCACATATTAAGCCTCAACCACATGCACAACAAGGCAAGGGTGTGGAAAACATCTAGTTTAGAGGATGCGGACTAGAGAGATCTGAGCCACAATTCTAGGCCAACCTCCAGACCACTACCCATAACTGTTTGAGACTTTCCAGAATCATTATTAACATGAGTACAAAGCTAAAGATCCAAACTCGAATCAAGACTTGATATAGATTTCCTAGAACACACTAGATATTTCATCAAAGACATGGAAAACATGTAAGCTACAAGTCATGAATGCATATTTGATCATAAAAATCTAAGATTCACCTGAGAATCACCAATAAGGCTATATTCCCTTTACACATAGCTGCAACAATACTTATTAGTCCATACGTTCATAAATAAATCAATAAGTAATGATTCATGACAAGAGCCATAGATGGTACACATCATATAACCAACATATAACTATAAAATAACCAAAATAGAGATCATGGCAACTCAGCCATAATATTACCAACATAATCGCTACAAAATCTCATAAATCACAATAGGAAAATGTCTCATATTAACATATGAAAATACCAATAAAGCTAAGAACTTCCATGTACCACCTAACCATAGAATGGGCTGAACCAAATATATCTTTAAGCCAATCACCCCCACGCCATATTCCATGTATGAATGTGGGATCTCATGGAATAATGAAAACAAAACCAAACCAGGGCTTCTAGATGCCAAACCACCTTGATCTTCAACCACAGTGATTCCACCTCCACAGTCGGACATCACTAACACCAACCAAATTGTTCTCTACCCAAGTTGTCCAGGGCTTGAAGAACTAGTAACTCTACCCATAACCTTCCAGGGCTCCAGAGCGTATGTCCAACCCAGCTCCAAGGACTAGTAACTCAACCCACCAAGGGATCCACAATTTTTGTCCCAACTTAGACTCCAGGACTAGTAACTCAGCCCAAGTTGTTTCATGGCTTCCATAGCATTTTTTCCAACCCACAACCATAAGGAATTATGAGCACCAATAAAAAACAATCAAGTGGAAAAACACACAACACTATGACTATCCAGGAAATGGAAAAGCAAGGCTAAAACCATTGTAACACCAGGAAAATATCCATGCCAATGAAAGCACATAACCAAAAAGTCACATGCATATACCATGCATCCATAAATCAACAAGGAAATCACACATGAAACCTATTACCTGCAAAGTAATCCAATTGTAGCTTCTAATCCACCTGTTCCCTTGCGCGTTACTGCATTTCCTTTACCTTCTTTCTCCAAATCTAATGTATGCCAAAGTGATCCAAGAATTCTCCAAGAATAATCTAAGTGTGAAAAAGGCTAGCAATTGATCCTCAAAATCCTCTTTATCATTGATGCCTCTATCTTCTTCATTTTCCTTCATTTTTCCGTCAATTTACCTCTCATGCAAATTTGTGTCTCTTCACCTTCCTTTTCTCCTATTTTCCTTTATTTCATAAATAAAATGTCAATTGTTGCCACTTTTCCTTACTAATTCCTTTGCCAATTTCCATAGCCATAAATTAATCACCAATGATACCCATCAGTATGTTTTTTCGCAACTTTTAGCTTGAAATACGTGTCCCATGACCTTGATCTTATTTTATTTACATGGAAAATCAACCAATGCCTATTACATCATTGTGGGTTTACTCAAATTTCATGTGTAGACATTCATTGGATGCAAAATAAAATTACACAACCAATGAATACCCACTATGCATACTTTTGAGTAGACCTACATCGAAAAAAATGAAAATACATGAAAAAAGTGTGTTCGACATGCTTCCTTCATGTATTTTCATTTTTTTTAGATGTTGATTTACTTAGAAGTGTGCTGAGTGGGTAATTGTTGGATGTGGAATTTAATTCCACATCCAACATGTGTCTATAGTTAACCTTTGAGTAAACCTATTGTTAGAAACTAGGAAAATACTGAGAGGGGGTGTGAATCAATATTGTAGGAATTTTACAATCTTTATTTCACTCACAATGATACTAGGACACCAATAAAATTTCTAGAAATTAATTTATATCAGCATGGCAAGGATCGACATAACTAGCACAATTAGTACACATTGATTCTTCAAACTTTTCATCAATATCTTCACAAGAGCATGCTTCAACTTGTCATTACAAGGTTATCTTGCTACAACCCATAGGAAGTAACTACTCCATGATTTATTAGTTATAATTGAAAGGAGCTACAACCCATATGTTTATGAACTATAATTGAAAGGATCTTCAACTCCTAAGTATTTACCAGCAACTAATAGAATGGGCTACAACCCATGACATGCAAGCTACAACTTGCATGAACTCAATGATTCATATTTTATGTAATTTTCATACTCAAATCATGAAGCCACTCCCTTTTATAAAACAAATCAATTTGTCACTTCAAACACTCACCAAAACCACCAATACAAACACCTTCAACAATCTCATATTAATGAATAATTCACAATACTCACCACAATTGCACTCTTGCACACACAATTTCTGAGTTCCACACACCCATTCCTTGCTCATTTAATTATGCTTATAAATATTTTTGGACTAATATTTTTGGAATTGAACTTTAGTCATCTTCAACTTTAATGCTTGCATGAATATTTTCTTTTTTCTTTGTCTTTCTAAAACTATGTCTTTTGAACTTGCTCTCCAATTCAACAAAGTCGGTTGTATTGTTTCCTTGAGAAAAACTAAGTTAAACTGTTGTTTTCTTCAATTTTGGTGAGTTATAGGATTTAGTAGAGACTTTTCAAGTCTGGTTGAACTCCAAGTTTAGCTTAACTACTAAAACTACATTCAGATATGTCCATGCCACTAGTTTTGCTTCCAACTCGTTCATGCCATTGTTTTTCATTATTTTTAGCGCTTTGATATACGACAAAATAAATATATTGATTCATTCTTCCATGTGCCTTCAACATAGGCCAAGCCCTTTAAAATAGGCCCAAAGCCTTTTAAATCAAGATTGTATATCCGCATAGGGCCAAGGTGCTTTATAGATAAAAACACACATAAAATCTTTTGCGATCCCAATGCTCCTTAAGCCCTGAGGGATTTATTTTGTAATGCAAATTGTATGATCCCTTAGTCTTTAGGCGTCACATAACTAAGTCCTCGTTCTTAAATTTTAGCCCCACCTTAATTTCTTCCAAGATCATGTTTGAAGTGGGTCCACCCGCATCACTTATACTCCTTTCTCATTTACCTTTGCAATTTTCTTTGCACTCTGCTTTGTCCTGGAGTTTTGTAAGCTTGAAGGTTCTTCCTTGTGCTAACTTGAATTCTTCTGGGTGGTTCCTCTAGGATTACATGTCTTGAGCTCTATCTAGTTGGTTCTCACCTCTACCATCTACTACCACCATTTCCTAATGCTCTAGTAGCTAGAGCTAGAAGTTGTTCTCACTTCAACGCCTTTTGAGGTCTAAGAACCAGGATGAGGTGTCCATGTGGGTAACACCACCGCAACTGTGAACCAAACAACGACAAGCTGAGCTTAAATCTTACTGACAATTTCCACGTGAACTTGGTGCCTAGTTAGCCTATCAATTCCTAACTATGCACCTTTAAAACCTTTCAAGCAATCCCTTCTAGGATGACATCTTGTTAACATCACCAATGCCACATGGTTCCATTTTAGTGGTGACACATGTCACTCAGATTTGTCCCACTAGGCCACCTAAAAACATTGAATCTTCCTGCCATGTGTCCTCCATACCAACATCATGATGGCATCATCATTTTCCACTAAAATTTTTCAACACATTTACCATAGAGGAGATAAAAATGGTCTCGAGCCATTATGTTCACTACTACATTTGGTTGAAAATTCCAATGGCGGAATCCGACGGAATGGCTAAATCGAAAAAACTGTTGGAAGCTAAATGATTTTTTTTCTAAAATCCTAACAACCATTGAATATCCGACAAAACTTCTTTACCGGTTGAATATTCGACTTAATTCCCTATCCCATCGATTATCAGATGTTTTCCTATAATCCCTCCTATCATTGAATAACCAGCGGTAATTACTTTACCGTCGGATATCCGACACTATATCCAATATGAAAGTGTGTTGTCCAATTTCCTACAAATGGTAAATAATTGTTGCATAATGTTCAATTCCACAATTAATGGCTTTTTGTGTTGATAACATCTAATATGGAACCACTTTATGTTGATCAATTTGATTAATTAAAATAAATATAACATTAATATTATAATTAAATATAAATATTAATATATATAATATATATTATATATATATATATATTAGATATATATAGCTTAGTAGTCAAGGCTCCTTCGCATTTTTATGAGCTTATATGTTTCTAATTCGGCCTTCTTTCAACCTTTCAGGGGGCTTACCATGCTTCTCACTTCGATACCATTTTTTACCTTTTCCTCTTTTATTTATATATTTTTTGGATGTGTTAGAGATCTTTTCTTTCTCTGTTTTGTTGAATGTGTTTCAGGGTCTATCCTTGGTTAGTCAAAAGGACCTTGTTTGTAACATGTTTAAGCGATCATGATATATACATATGTAAAACATTTCATTTCAATGAAAATGTTTCTGTTTTTTCTCCTTGAAATATATATATATATATATGTGTGTGTGCCAGTGTGTGTGTGTGTAGAGGACGTAACATCATATAACTTTGACATAGTTTCTATATATATTAGTTGTGTTTGTTTTGAAAGGTTGTAGGCTTATTTTGAGGTTAATTTTTGAACAAAACCATCACTGAATTTTTGGTGACAAAAAATGTCACATAACATTCCTCAAGGAGACCAAGGATATGTGGGATTAACATCAAGGGATTCTAAGGATGGAAAATGCAATTTCCCTTGTAGAAATTGCAAGGGCTTGAGGTGAAGGAGAATTCTAATAAAATCAGCTAAAAACATTATAGAGACTATGGATACGCTAAAGGCATACATGGATATAAACCATTTGTAAGTTATTTATTATATGTCTTTGTATTGTAGATTGTTTCTATAAATTTTTATATGTATATTGTATTTTAGATTATATGTCTTTGTATTGTAAATTGTATTATCTTTCTATTGTAAATGTATTTTATAATATTCTTTTGGGAGGTGTTTTGTGTTGTCATCTTGATGTGGACTACAAATATTATTTGATTATTTTTGTTAGGGTCATTAAGGGGTTAGGTCGAGTTAGGGGTTAATAAATTTATGGGCTTAGTGATAAGGGGTTAGTGTTTAAGGGTTTAGGGGTTAAGGGCTTAGGTCTTAGGGGTTTAAGGGCTTAGGGGAATGGGGTTAAGGTGTTAGGGGGTTAATTTGGACCTAGTGGATTTAGAGGTTAATCATGGGTTTTTATGGATCATTATTAATAGGTTTTTAAAGTATATTATGTAAAATATGACAGTAAGAAAGAATATAACATTAAAATGATGAATGCAAAATAGGATCAATATGTTTTTTATTGTGGTCGTGACTATATATCTCATAAAGTGTCTCAGTTTCTACATGTCAAGAAAATTAACATCTTTCTTAGATTTTTTCAACATATTCTTAAATATGTTGATAAATTGCACAAGCATCATCTTTGATTTGTTTTCTTTGTTTCTTGCTCTCACCTAAGTTGTATCTCTCTTTATCTTTGTTGTCTTTGTTTTCCTTATATATTATATTTGTAAATTGTTGTTATATAGACATTTCAATATTTTCCATTTATACTAATTTTACTTAATTGATTGTAATTGTATAGTATCACCCCCCTAGGGCATTTCTCGACAAGGAAGAGGTGGTTGTAATACAAGCGCTTATTCAAGAACTTGGAGCAATTAATATTAAGGATGGAAAGTTAATGATCCTATGGAAGAAGATAATGATGTTGATAACATAGTTGAAGAAGATGGGACAAATATATTGATCCAGGAGATGTTTCATAATGTTGAAATGGATGATGATGACAACTAGTATGATGACTATGATTTTGATTTACATGTACTTGAGATGGCATCTAAACCTCTTTATGAAGGCTCAAGAACATCTCTTCTCTTTTATCTATTGTTGTTGGTCAACTTAAAGGTGGTTAATGGTTTGTCAATCATCTGTGACACAACTCCTAAGGTATGTAATATATTTAGTGACATTTTGTACTATATACATGATACAAAATTTATCTTTTCCATTATTTTTAATGTTATTACGTTGATCTGCATCATTTCATTAATTTGTAACATTTTGATGCAATATGTACAACTAATATTGTTTAGGAAATTAACCAATACTAATCTTTTTTATATTTTACATTATTAGGTGAATTTCTATTACCATTGTCAAATGTTTTACCTCGTATGAACCGAGATTTACATGCCTTTATGAAAGCTATTGGAATGGAGTATCAAACTATTCATGCATGTCCTAATGATAATATTCTATATTGTAAAGAACATGCATTGAAAGACAAATGCCAAAAATGTGATGAGAGTAGATATCAAACTGATAATGTAACAAAAAAGGTGCCTCATGAGGTTCTTCGTTATATTCTCATAATTCCACATTTACGACAATTTTTCAAGTGCAAAAGCGTAGCAAAACTTATGGATCACCATGCAAGGAATAGAAGTGAAGATGGTGTTCTTTGAACACCTGCAAATGGATCTTCATTTAGGAATATAGAGTAAAAGTGGCCAAGGTTTAAAGAGAACCTCATAATCTTAGGCTTTCATTAGCAGCTAACGGTGTCAATCCATTTAGAGAGGCCATATCTACTTACTCAGTGTGGCCCATTCTTGTTATCAACAATAACATTCCTTCATGGAATTCAATAAAGAGGGGGAACATAATGTTGACAATGATTGTTCTAGGTATTAATTTGTTTAGAATAATTTTTTTTAGCATAATAACATGTCATTTGTCTTGTTTGTTTCATAATTATGTCCTATATATTTTTTTAATTTACTCATATATGTTCAATTATGCCTTATAATTATTTCTTATAAAAACAAATATTATTTACTCATATATGTAGTAATTATGTATTGTATGTTCACTTAATTAGGTAAGTACCAGGTCAAAGATATGAATGTATATATTGAGCCTCTTATCAATGAGTTGGTGGAGTTATGGACCAGTGTCACTATGTATGATATCTCTAGACGAGTAGTTGTGCAAAGGGAATTTGAATTCCATGCAATGCTTGTATGGAAAATTCATGATGCCCCAGGGATAACACATTTATGTGGTATGTTATAACGTTACCTTGCACTTTAATAATGTTTAATTTTATGAAGTTATTTCAAGTATATTTTGTAAATAGTTCAACCTTCATTGTACATAAAATAATTGATATAAAAATTATTCCATCTCTTGTATGTCTTCAAACAAAGGGTAAATTTGCTTGTCCAATTTGTGGTCCTAAGATTAAATCTCATTGTTCAAGAAGCTTAGGAAAGGAGGTGTTTGATTAGTATTGGCACTTCCTTTCTAAGAACCATAGGTATTGAAGTACTAAAAAACATCTCTTCAATGGGAAAGAATAGGTTGGAGTAAGAGCAAAGAGAATAACACCTTGTGCATGAAAGTTGAAATATAATAGAGTATCTCAAGGTATGGATTGAATTGTATATGTATCAATATACATTATATGTTTGGATTATTTTATCTTTTTATGAAATTTTCTTCATTGTACCAATTGACAAGTTATATTGTTGTTATAATATATTTAAATACGATTCACATTATAGGTCATGAAGGCATTAATAGTAGGGCACTTCCACGAGGAATGAAAATTTGTCTCGAAGAAAATTCAATAGACTCCCCTAACTATGAGCACCTAGAAATTGTTCATTTGTTTGATACAATGCACGTTAGGAAGACTGTAATAGAGACATTATGGTGATCTTATATGGAAGAAGAGATAAACAATATAAATATTATATATATATATATATATATATATATATATATATATATATATATATATATATATATATATATATATATATATATATATATATTATATATATATAATATATATATATATATATAAATTGTCAAGATTTGTAATGACATTAAGGAGGTTGACCATGCATGGAAAAGTGAGATCCATTCAAATAGCGATGGAGACCACCAAAATTTAAGCACCCTTCCATGGTTATTGAAAGAGTAGAAAAGAAAGCATTTTAAAGAGATTATTGACAAAATTAAATTTCCAACTGGATTTTCTTCAAACATAAAGAATATCCTAAGAAAGAAAGGTGAATTAGGTGGGGTGAAAACTCATGATTGGCATACGTTCATTATGGTAATTATTTTGGTGTATATATATTTTAGGAGTTGTCTTTAGTGCGACTTTTTGGAGATTCCGGTGACGGAATCCGGCGGAAAAAATTGAGGTTAAATCTTGATTTGTATTATTTAAAATGGTTTTTTAACTGAATATTTGGATTCAGCACCCTGAAAACCCCTAGGACGCTTTGATTGTGCAGAAATTACCTATCAAACTTGCGATTTCAATAAATTGCTACCGGATTTTAGAGAAATTTGACCGGAAAAAGCCACGGGAAAAGCCTCCAAAAAGTCACACTAAAGACTACACCTATATTTTATACATTGGTGAAACATCTTGTTAAGTAGTGTTTTTTTTTACTAATTTGGGGAAAACTAATGATCGATCATTATTTTTTTTACAGTATGTTCTACCTTTATCTCTCCCACAAAACTTTGACAACAATGTAAAACAAGTTATATATGATCCTGGAAAATACATGAGGTAAGTGGAGATTTATGTGCAAATTGTAATTTTTTCAATAAGTTGTGTCACATATTTTTCATTGCACGTGTTTTGCTTGTCATCATGTATTAGATTATTTTTTTTGTTGAAAATTATGATTTGGTTGCTTCATTTGTAGATGGTTGTCATCTAAATAAATCGATAAAGAATATATAAAGTATTGGAGAAAAAAATTCCCCGTCTAATGTGTGAAATGAAAAAGTGTCTACCTCGGGCATTTTTCAATGCACAAGAACACTACCTCATACACCAGGTTGAGAAGATTAAAAAGTGTGTACCTGTACAGATAAGATCAATGTGGATGGTTGAGAGGAACTTGAAATCACTGAAGGATTTGGTCAGACAAAGGGAACGTCTTGAGGGTTCTATGGTAGAGGGATATATGGTATATCAAACCATGGATTATATTCGTCAATATAGTGATGAAATAGGAAAAAGTATTAATCTGTTGGATCGCATTTGGGATGTCAACTCCATGGATGATTTTGAAGGGGAGCACCTATTAGGGAAAGGTAAAATGAGCAAAGTGAGATGTAAGTAGATAGTGGAGATTTATAACACATTTGACTTATTTGTTTTTATGTATATCGTACTTATTTAATTTTTATTCTTCCTGCATAATCCATTATTACGAAGGTATTGTTAGGGTCCTATAGTCTAGGAATCAATATGTCTGTCTTACTATTTCATTTTGGGGGTTGCTTTGTAAATTCTAGCCTATAAAATCACTAAGTGTCATAATCTAAAGGGTGTGTAGATATAAAGAATCAAATGAGTTAAGGTCATTGTAAATTTTCATGTCATAAAAGGAGTTGTTACTGCTTCTTCAAATAAATTCCCACTCTTCCCATCCTCCCACTTCGCCATCATTTATATATATAGCCTCACAGGGACATAGTACAACCTCCCCGATAGATCCCTATTCATTATTATTATTTTCTATAAAAAAAAAAAATCACATAACTAAAGGCAAATAGGGGAGTTGGAGTTGACCTGCATTCCCTCCCTACCTGCCTATCTGCATCTGCTTTTAGCAAAGTGTGAATCTGGTTTTGTTCTTATTAGCCAACAATGGTTCTTGGGAGATCCACCTAGCTGTAATGGGTTCCTTCCTTAATCTTCCTCTATGGGATCAGGCAAGCGAATAAATGCTTTATATATGCAAGAGAGAATTTCCGCCATATGGAACGACTGGGCACCATTCTTCTTATTGGGATTTTCTACTTATTTTTTCATCAACAATGATGTCCAGGCCCGAAATCAAATATGAAACTCTTGATTCCTCAGTAAATTGTTCTATTTTGTAGGCTTTAAGACCTAATGGTTTGAGTATGCCAAAAAAAACATGAGTTAATATATGATATTTCCATGGGATCAGAAGGTGGCCCCAAAATATTTCAGCCCTAGACACTAAAAGAGATTTTTCATATCCACTGTGTGAAGATGGGACAAGAGAGGAACTATACCAGCTAGTCAAAGTGGAAGATGAAATAACATATTTGGTGAGCTCAACTCCAGCAAATGAGCCAGGTGCCTTTTGGAGGCATAGAAAGAGAGAACATCCATCGTGACACCTAGAAGCTACAACACTATCCCTGTGTTCTAGTGAGGCAGTTACTAATATGACTTGTGTTTGCGAAAATTGTTCTTGTAAATGCTTTTTAAGCTTGGAAGATAGATTTTGTGAACAGTGTTCATGCTACATTTGCCACAAGTTTGATGGCAACAAATATCTTAGTGTTTGGTTAGTTTTCTCTTCAGAGTCACCTAGTGATGGTGTTTCATGTGGCTTATCCTGTCATCTTGAATGTGCCCTTCATCATGAAAATTCAAGCGTAGCTAAGGTTGGACAACATATGTAGCTAGATGGAAGTTATTGTCATCCATCTTGTGGTAGAGATAGTGGGATTATGGGATGTTTGAAAAAATAGTTGACCATTGCAAAAGAGGCACAAAGGGTGGACATTATTTGTTATCGTATCTCTCTGACCGAAAGGCTTCTCAATGGTACTGAATAGTTTAAATAACCCCATGACATTTTTCTCAAGGAAACAATAAAACTTGAAGAGGAGGTGGGACCTATAAATGGGGTATCTTCAATGATGTCTCACAGCATTGTCAGTAGGATTTCCTCTAGAAATGAAGTGCAAAAAACTTTGTGCGCTAGCTATTGAGAAAATGGAATTTTTGTCTTCAATTGTATCTTCGTTGGGAAAGGATTTGATGTTGAGAGCAGAGAATTCCTTACCCGCTACTTGCAAAATAGAGTTTGAAGTAATTTTGCCAACATCTCTTGCATTTTTGTTGAAATAAATTGATCCAAATTCATCACAAGATGTTATTGCTTACAAACTATGGCATCGCACAAGCAAAGACTTGAAATATCCAAAGGAAATTAGTTGTGTTCTTCCCATAACACAAACAAGAGTTCGAATTTCAAATCTTCGCCCCTGCATAGAGCATGCCTTAAATATTGTTTCATATACTAATAGATGGGACTTGGGTCTTAGAGAGGCTAAATGTTTCACCAAAAGAGTGGAAGTTTTGAATGGCTTGAAGTATGATGGGAAGGTTGTAAGGTGAATGTAGCTACACAAGTTGGGATCAGTCAGTTGGAATGTATGCAAAAGTTGAAAAGAGTATTTCAAATTTTTTACACCAACACACCATCATCTCAAGCGCATCCATCTACTCAGTTTTGTCCAAAAAAATTTGTAACCATGTCAAGTTTGAAGACTTGTGCCCTCTATTGTGCAAACATATCACTGAATTTTATTTTGGAAAATTTCAAGTTTTGGAGCTTCTAGAAGTAATTTTGGTTAATGGGTAAGTGTCGATAAGTTTAAATTCATGTAGTTTGAGTTTCTAAAAAAATATTCCAACTTGGTTGATGTTTCTAAATTGTATTAGTCTTGATTTAATAACTCTTATTTTTCTGCATAGCAAGTAAACATGCATTGCATATAGACCATTTGACTTTTATGAAGTGAATTCGACCACATAGAGTGGTAATTTAAATTCCTCGTTGTATATAATGATGTAAAGACATGGAAAAGGCTGTTGGTTGGTTAGTGTGTGCAGAAAAGACTCATTTTTTGTACTTTTTATCAGAATTTTTAGTGAAATACAAGGAAGGTTAGTTTGATTAGCAAGGATTCATGTGACAGTCTCTATTGGTAATGTGTTTCCTCATGCGTTGAACTTCTTTTTCTATTTTTCCATGCTATTTTACATAGATATCTTGTTTGGTTTAAATTGTAATTGATTTAGAATTCCAATGGTTGTGCTCTAGATCTTGTTAACCAAGAAGTTTATGTATTTATTCTAAGTCCTTCTTCACCCTACTCTACAGCAAATTTAGATCAAGATATCAACATGTTGTTTATCTTTCCCTTGTTTAGATATAACCATCCTTTTCCTTTTTCACTTAAGACTATTACTAAGGTGAGTCCATGCCCAATGGATGTAATTTCCTACACCTACCTGCAATTAAATCAAATCAACTTATTTAACTAATTAACATAACTAGCCTAATATATTTTCGACTCAGCCCATTCATACATTGATAATTTTGAGTGAGAGAGCCCTCTCCAAGGTTAAGAGGGCTAGATCTCAGCCTAGGGAAATTTACGAAGTGCTAACATATTGGCATTATTGCCAGGGAGCGAGAGGTCACATTTTCCCCAGGTGTGAATGACAAGGACCAAATATAATTGTTGATGGTGAACAACATTTGGACACCAAAAGGTTGTACATCTTTCACTTGGCGACTCCAATTTCAAAGGATCCAGAAGATCAAACTTTCATGGTGACTCCACTATTCAAAGGTCAGTAGTTTCAAGAAGTCCTGGGTGACTTAAATGTTTTCAAGATGGGTTAAATTCTAAGAAAAAATGTAATGTATGTTCCTATGGATAGGTTTCATATTCCTCGCTTTCCAAATCCTATGCCTCATGTTGAATGGTTAACCTATCTCCCAATATTCAGAGATAAAAAGGGAGAAGACGTTGCTCTTAATTTAATTAAGTTTCACATGCATGTATGTAGACTTGGAGTTGATTTTCATGAGGATTTCTTAATGAAGATTTTTATGGAAATTGTTGGGTTGTGTTATATTCTTTCCACGACTAGCCCACGTAGTTAACCGGGGGGTTAGAAGGGGGGCGTAACCCCCCCCCCTTTCATTGCGCTGATTGCATAGTGAGGGGAGTCACAGGGGGTTTGAGGGGTGCAGGTAACCCCACTTTATGGGGTCTGAGGCAGCGCCCCAAAAAATTTTGGTTTTGGACCCTATGTTAGGTTGGGTGGACCTACATATGGTTTTGTGCATGATTTTCGCACATGGTTTTGGATGCGATGGTTTTCGATCCATGGTTTTGGACGCGATGGTTTTCGGTCCATGGTACTGGATGCTTCAGCATGTATAAATATGTATTGTAACATTGAAAGGAATATAATGAAAAATCAAGCTGGAAGTCCCGGTTTTGGGATCTAGGGGAAAATATCTATGTATATGTGTTTTATGTGTTATGCTCTCGCATTGTTTATTTATGTGTTTTAGAATTCGTATGCAGGTAATTTTTGTACAGGGTTAAAACCTACAGAAACCTTAGAGGAAAACGCAAGATCATGGTATGAAGGATTGCCAATTGCTAGTCTATGTTCACTTAAGGATTTCTATGCAACATTTTGTAAAAATTATAAGCAAAATTACCCTTCTATAGTGTTGATAGAAAGATTTGTGGAAAGTTTGATTACCTTATTCAGCATATGGGGGTTGACATTTATGATCAGGATTTAATGTATGATTAAATTGAAGAAGCTTTGTTCGATTTATCTTTTCATCAAGATGGAATAATAGAAACTAGTTTCCATCACATTCAAGAAAACTTACAACAGACAATAGTTTCTCTCTTAGTTGGAGATGAAATCAATCAAGAACTTGATGTAGATATTCATTTCCTTTCTCCTAAGATAGGTGAAGTTTTGCAGCTAGTTTTTTAGTTTTTGTGTGATCAAGATGCAAGTAGTGAATTATTTCATGTTTGCAGCATTCCACATTTACGAGAGGATCGAGTGCCAAAAATTGTCTCCTATCATGAAAATCAAAATGATAATTTTCGAACAACGTTATCTAATGAGACCACAACATAATTGTTTGATTAAAAAAAGGATGGTCCTGACATACATAATATGGCTATCATATTTCAAGAAGCTAAAGAAAGTTTGGACATTTTTATAGACAAACCTATTGATTCCATTTTATTTTAAGTTGAACTTAAGCATGACAGGTTAAAACAAGGACTAGTTACGAATTAAAATGACCCATTAGATCATCAAGACAAGATAATGTTTCGTGTTTTCAAGGATCCTTTTGTTTATTTGCTTTAGTCATCAAAAGAGGTCATTTTTCATGATTTTCAAGATTCAATTGTAAGTCTGTTGTAATTATCAGTTAAGGAAATTTGTGTGTTTTCTCTCGCGCATGGATTCAATTTTTATTTTGAGTTGTCAATAGATGGTCCACTTAAGCACAGTCAAGAAGCACTGGTTGAGCAACTACTAGACTGGTTGCATTGCATTTTAGTATAACCTCATTCAGCTTTTTAGAGATCAACTTAGAGTAGGTTGCTTTGTATATAAATAAGGTTATATGAATGAGCATGCTTCAGTTTTCAGTTGCAGTAGTGTCTTTCTAACGTGGATTTTATTTTCAGTCTATATATTTGTTACATTGCAACAATTTGGCTTCAGTTAGAGAAGGTCGTAGGTCACAACAGATTGCAGTTAGACTCCATTGTTTAATGGTCAGTCTACTAATCTACAGTGTTCTTGGCACCTCACTAGGAGGATTTCATCCCCATTGGAGCCAATGTTAGGGTCCAATTGTCTGGGAATCAATATACCTATCTTACTATTTCATTTTGGGGGTTACTTTGTAAAGTTCAGCCTATAAAATCACTAGGTGTCATAATCTAAAGGGTATGTATGTATAAAGATTCATATGAGTTAAGGTCATTGTAAATTTTCATGTCATAAAGGGAGTCTTTGAACCCAAAATCGAATTTGTGAGAGTCTAAATTTCATGAGGGGGTCATAATTTCAAAATTGTACTCATGGAGGCAGTTGGAAGAGATTTTGAGAGTTATATTGGATGAGTGCTATCTATTTGGATTGGAGTTCTATCTCGCTCATGAAGGGGAGTTGTTGCTGCTACTTCAAATAACTTCTTGCTCTGCCCATCCTCCCACTTCACCATCATTTATATATATAGCCTCACAAGGACCTAGTACAACCTCCCCCATAGATCCCTATTCATTATTATTATTTTCTATAATAAAAAAATCACATAAATGAAGGCCAATAGGGGAGTTGGATTTGACCCACATGCCCTCCCTTCCTGCCTATCTGCATATGATTTTAGCAAAGTGTGAATATGGCTCTTGTTCTTATTGGCCAACAATGGCTCTTGGGAGATCTTCTTATGTGGGATCGAGCAAGGCAATAAACGCTTTATATATGTGAGAGATAATTTCTGGCATATGGAACAATTGGGCACCATTCTTATTATTTGGATTTGCTGCTAATTTCTGTGTCAATAATGATGTCCAGGCCCGGAATAAAATTTGCAACTCTCAACTACTCAGTAAACAGTTCTAGTTTGGAGGCTTCAAGACCTGATGGTATGAGCATGCCAGAAAAACATGTGTTAATATAAGAGATTGCTAGGAGATCAGAAGGTGGCCCCTAAATACTTCAGTCCTAGACACGAAAAGATATTTTGAACATCCTCTATGTGAAGATGGTAAAAGAGAGGAAATATGCCAACTTGTTAAAGTGGAAGATGATAGAACATCTTCTGAAAATTGTAACATTAAATAAATCAAGACCACAAGAGACCGCACGAATCTCTTTGGTGAGCTCAACTCTAGCAAATGAGCTAGGTTCCTTTCATAGGTAGAGAGAGAGGGAACATCCATTGCAACACCCAGAAGCTACAACATTATCTCTATGTACCAGCGAGGTAGATACTAATATGACTTGTGTTTACAAAAATTGTGCTTGTAGAGCTGTTTTAATCTTGGAAGATAGATTTTGCAAATGGTGATCATGTTGCATTTTCCACAAGTTTGATGATGACAAAGATCCTAGTGTTTGGTTGGTTTTCTCTTCAGATTCACCTAGTGACAGTGTTTCATGTGGCCTATCTTGTCATCTTGAATGTGCCCTTCATAATGAAAAGTCAGGCATAGCTAAGGTTGGACAACATATGCAGCTAGATGGAATTTATTGTCGTCCATCTTGTGGCAGAGTCAGTGGGCTAATGGGTTGCTGGAAAAAATAGTTGACCATTGAAAAAGAGGCACGGCGGTGGATATTCCTTGTTATTGTATCTCTCTGGTCCAGAGGCTTCTCAATGGTACTAAACAATTCAAAGAACCCCATGACATTGTGCTTAGGGAAATAAGAAAACTTGAAGATGAGGTGGGACCTATAAATGGGGTATCTTCAACAATGGCTTGTGACATTGTAAGTAGGCTTTCCTCTAGCAACAAAGTGAAAAAAAAGTTTGTACTTGCTATTGAGAAAATGGAATTTTCAGCTTCAATGTTATCTTCGTCGGGAAAAGATTTGATGTTGAGAGCAGAGAATTACTTACCCATTGCTTGCAGAATAGAGTTTGAAGGAATTTGACCAACATATCTTGTAGTTTTGTTGAAATAAATTGATCCTAAGTCATCACAAGATGTTATTGGTTACAAACGATGGCACTGCACAAGCAGAGACTTGAAATATCCAAAGGAAATTAGTTTTGTTCTTCCCAAAACAAAAACAAGAGTTCAAATTTCAAATATTTGCCCCTCCACAGAGTATGCCTTCAATATTGTTTCATATAATAATAAAGGGGACTTGGGTCTTAGTGAGGCTAAATGCTTCACCAAAAGTGTGGAAATTTTGAAAGGCTTGAAGTATGTTGGGAATGTTATAAGGTGAATGTAGCTACACAAGTTGGGATCAATTAGTTGGGAGGTCTGCAAAAGTTGAAAAGAGTATTTTAAAGGTTCTACACCAACACACCATCATCTCAAGCACATCCATCTACTTAGTTTTGTCTAGAACAATCTGCAACCATGTCAAGTTTGAAGAATTGTGCCTTTGCTACACAACTGCTGTGAAAACATATCAGTCAATTTATTTTGGAAAATTTCAAATTTTGGAGGAAGTAATTTTCATTATTGGATAAGTTTCAATAAGCTTAAAGTCATGTAGTTTGAGTTGCTAAACAAATATTCCAACTTGGTTGACGTTTCTAAATTGTATTAGTCTCGATATAGAAACTCCTATTTTTCTACATAGTAAGTAAACATGTGTTGCATCTAGACCATTTGACTTTTATGAAGTGAATTTGACCACCTAGAGAGGTAATTCGAATTCCTCATTGTATATAATGATGTAAAAGACATGGAAAAGACTCTTGGTTGGTTAGTGTGTGGAGAAAAGACTCCTTTTTTGTACTCTTTATCATAATTTTTAGTAAAATACAAGGAAGCTTAAAAGGAAGCTTGGTTTGATTAACAAGGCTTCATGTGACAGTCTCTACTGGTAATGTGTTTCCTCATGTGTTGAACTTCTTTTTCTATTTTCCATGTTATTTTACACAGATATCATGTTTGGTTTAACTAGTAATTGATTTAGAATTCACATGGTTGTGCACTACATCTTGTTAACCAAGCAGTTTATGTATTTCTTCTAAGTCCTTCTTCACCCTCCTCTACAGTGAATTTAGATCAAGATATCAGCATGTTGTTTATCTTGCCCTTGTTTAGATATAACCATCCTTGTCATTTTTCACTCAATAATATTACTAAGGTGACTCCATGCCCAATGGATGTAATTTCCCACACCTACCTGCAATTAAATCAAATCAACTTGTTTCAATGATTAACATAAATAGCATAAGATCTTTTGGAGTCAACCCATTCATACATTGAGAGTTTTGAGTGAGAGAGCCCTCTCCAAGGCTAAGAGGACTAGATCTTAGCCTAAAAGTGGATTGTGGTTGCCTCTAAGATTTCTCATCTCAGCCTCGAGAAATTTATGGAGTGCTACCATTTATAACATGGTAACTAATTATATATATGTGATTTTTTTTTATTTTAGTACAACCAGTCAAGAGTGGGATGTATTACATTTATAGATTGCAAATAATAAAGATTGGATGAAGGTATGGATTGAACAATGCAAACAAGCTAATAATGGTAGTTTATCATGGTATGGTGCGTCTTCATTGGTCAAATAAACTCAACATAGTGGAGATACCAATATTACGTAGACGGAAATTGATTTATCATATGGTTTAAAATATTATTAGGCAATCATATTCACCCATACTAAGTTTTATTTACAATTATATTGATGCATATGGCGTGTTTTTTTTCTTTATTTTTGAAAATATTCATGCTTATCAATTGTCAATTCATTTTTTATGTGGTTGATGTATTTTATTTGAAACACCACAACAAAATATGGTGCAATGGCTGCAAATGTCCATCAAAAGGTTGGATGAAAAGATGTAAACGTCTTATATTGGGATAACTATAGTATTTCAAGTTATCAATAACTCTAGAGGCGGAAAACATCCATAACTCTTTGAGAATTGATACTATGGGTATCTGCATGATATGCTTGAGTATGACTTTGAATCCTTCAAACTAGTTTGGTTCAATGTCAAATGGTTTAGCCTACAAATCCATTAATGTGACCCTTATAGAACTGTTATTGAGCATGCTAATGGATTTACCATGGTTGATACAAGGAATCTTGATCAAGACCAGAGAAATGTTTTCTTCCAAGCCAATGCGAATAGGTATTTTATGTAGACGTTCCAGGTAAAGCAGGTTGGTCATATGTTGTTAGATATGATCCTGGAGGAAGGCTCGTAAATCATAACGTAGCAGAGGAAGATGATGTAGGGGAGAAGTGGGTTCATGCAGTGTCAGATGAATATATCAAATAAGTTCAATGGATATATTTTAATCAAGACAATGCTAATTTGGATTAACTATATGATATTGTCATTATGTTGGATGAAGAACTTGAATCAAATGTAGAAGAGCATGTTCCAGATGATGATGATGATGATGATGCTCATATGGTGAATCCTTTGTACATGAATTATGAATTGGATGATATAGATGATGAGATGGATGAGGAAGAAGATTAATGATATCAAAATTTTAAAAATTACAAGGTATGTATTTATATGTTTTCAGTTGGTTTGTTCTCTTTGGTTCACCTTAAATTTTATTTTCCTAGTTTTTATGTTTGGATGCTACTGTGTTTCTTTCAAAGATGTAATAGTAAATATATTGGGTATGGGGAATTGAGAGTGATGTGAGGGGGAGGAGGGGTCATATGGTCTTCCACCTTCAAGTGGTTGGCCTTGTTAAGTAGAGAATATATTATTCTTGAAACGAAGAGAAGCTCATTTATGTTAAAACTATAATTTCCAATTTTCACTTTAATGGTTCGTTAAGCAGACATACTGGATGAGTTAGGCAATGGGTCAGCCAGGTGACATGATGGTCGGGTAGACATGCAAAGTAAGGTCAGCCCATGACTACCATGAATTGAGTTCCCGCTAGGGTGCCTCATAATGATTTTTAGAAAATTGACCAAATTAATTTTTAGGTATTAAAAGTTGGTTTATAATTGATTGATTGTGCAGCATGGAAGTAATAACAAATGATAATATTTTGTTGTCATTGAGGAGATAATGATTTGTGTTAACTAATTTTTACAACAGGGAAAATTCACATGCCCTAAACGCACCCGCACCCCTGGAGGCGTCGCGAGTTGGGCACACCAGGATGTCCGCCCAATAGGGGCATCCATGCAATGAGTTGGTGGGTCGACTTGACTTGGCAAGGGGCACTCACATAAAAGAAGTAAGGTTGGCCCATGTCTACCCATGAACAAAGTTCTCACCAAGGGGTCTCATAATGATCTTTAGAAAACTGACTAAAGTAATGTTTGAGTGTTAAAAATCGGTTTATAACTAATTGATTATGCAACATGGTACTAACAAATTATAAAACTTGTTTTCATTATTGAGAAAATGAAGGCAGGGCACCTGGGGGGCCATGGGGGCATCACGTGTTGGGCATGCCAAGGCACCTGACACCCATGGGGGTGTCACATGTTGGGTACGCTAAGGCGTCTGACACCCATGGGAGTGTCGTGTGCTGGGCACACCAGGGTGCCTACTTGGCAGGGGTGCCCATGCGATGAGCTGTTGTGTCAACCTAACTTAGAAAGGGGGGCCCATGCAAAATAATTAATGCCAACCCATGATTGCCCATGAACAAAGTTCCCATAAGGGGGTATCGTAATGATTTTTAGAAAATCAAGTAAATTTATGCTTCGATCTTAAAAGTTGGTTTATAATTGATTGATCACGCAACATGGAAATAAAAAATGATAATATTTTGTTTTCATTGATGAGCTAATGATTTGTGTTCACCTATTTACATAGTAAGGTGAACAACCGCACCTTAGGCACACTCCTATGAAGGCAAGGCGCCCGACGCCCATGGGGTCGTCACGTGCTAGGCACGCCAGGGCTCCCGACACCCATGGGGGCATCGCATGTTGGGCACACTAGGGTGCCCGACGCCCATGGGGGTGTCATGTGCTAGGCACGCCAGGGTGCCCATGTGACAAGTTTGTGGGTTTACCCAACTTGGTAAGGGGAGCCTACAAAAAGAAGTAATGTCGACCCATGACTGCCCATTAAAAAAGTTCCCACAAGGGGGTACCATAATCATTTTTAGAAAATTAACTAAATTAATATTTAGGTGTTAAAATCCAATTTATAATTGAATATTAATCATGCAGCATGGAAATAACAAATCATATTATTTTTTTGTCATTAATGAGCTTATTATTTTTCTTCACTGATTTTCACAGCAGGGTGAATGCTCGTGCCCTAGGCACGCTCGGATGAAGGTGAGGCACCTGGGCACCCATGGGGTGTCGCGTGTTGGGCACGCCAAGGTGCCTGCACAATAGGGGTGCCCATGCGACAAGTTGGTGGGTCGGCCTGACTTGGCAAGGGGCACCCACAAAAAATATTGAAGGTCGACCAATGAGTTCCCACAAGGGAGTCTCATAATGATTTTTAGAAAATTAACTAAATTAATGTTTGGGTGTTAAAAGTTGGTTTATAATTGATTGATCATGCAACATGGTACTAATAAATGATAATATGTTGTTTTCATTGATGAACTAATTATTTGTGTTCATTGATTTTCATATCAAGGTGAACACTTGTGCCTTGTGTGCACCCGCACGAAGATATGGTGCCTAGGCACCCATGGGGGTGTTGCGTGTTGACTAACATGCCAAGGCACCCGACCGGCAAGAATGCCTATGTGACGATTTAGTGGGTCAACCCAACTTGGAAAGAGGCACCTGCTCTAAAGAAGTAATGTTGGCCCATGACTTCCCATGAACAAAGTTCCCACAACATGGTCTCATAATCATTTTTAGAAAATTGACTAAATTAATATTTGGGTGTTAAAAGTTGGTTTATAATTGATTGATCATGCAACATGAAAATAAAAAATTATAACATTTCATTTTCATTGATGGGATAATGATTTGTGTTCACTTATTTGCACAGGAGGGTGAACGCCCACACCCTGGGCGTGCCCACATGAAGGTAGGGCACTCAGGCACCCATGGGGGTGTTTCTTGTTGGGTACACTAAGGCACTCGCATAGCAGGGGTTCATATGAGACGATTTGATCATGTAGCATGGAAATAACAAATGATAATATTTTGTTTTCATTGATGAGATAATTATTTGTGTTCATTGATTTGCACAATAGGGCGAATGCCCGCTCCCTGGGCACAATTACATCAAGGTGAGGCGCCTAGGTGCCCATGGGGGCATCATGTGCTGGGTAGGCTAGGGTCCCCGCATGACGATTTAGTGGGTCGACCTGACTTGGCAAGGGGTGCCCACACAAAAGAAGTAATCTTGGTCCATGACTACTCATAACTTGATAATGGGGCCAACGTTGAAATTTTTTCAATTTATGCTCATATGCATTGAAATTTGACATGGTTATGGTAGATGCATGCATTAATGATATGGGGGGGTTTTGGACTCAAATACGACTTATATAAAGAATTCAACAATCAAACGATAAAATTATAACATATATAAATGCCAAGGAGATGAAATTATTTATTACTATTTACCAATTGCGGGCTTATACTGTATTTCATAGTCCAAAGTTTGAAGAAAATCATTACCCTTCCATTTGAGGAAACTTCTTACCCTTCAATTACTTCTTTGTCATCATCATTCTCATCACCATCTTCTTTATACTGAGCGAATTGGGCGACAGGTGAACTAGGCGACATGACAGTCAAGCAGACATGGTTTATTCCAAGCCTAATATAACCACTTTAACAACTCATATCCATTCACAAACATAAATTATTAATATACCCTTATAATTCATAAACAAATGTAAGCATAAATATAATCAATTAAATAGCCATAAATAATGAACACATTGATTTGGGAAGAAAACTCACCATAGAAGCACTATAAGACTTATCTTATTAATCACATGAAAAGATTTTTCAATCCATGGTGCTCTATTATTTTATCACAAATTCATGTTCCTTATTTATTAATGACATATAGATAACGATTATGAATGAATAAATGAATGTATTTCAATAATGCATAATCCTTACTTATAGGCAGAGGATAGGTTGATAAAATGAACCCCGATCATTAGATGAGGAATTGCTGGACATAGTCAATCATTATTCCTCTTTCTATGTTAATTTAACCAAAGTTACATTCATTTAAAGTAAGGTGGGTTATATATACCCAACACTCAATATATATGGCCTAGTGTGGACCACATTGTAAGCATGTTAGTAGAATCTAATAGGTTCACAAAAACAATAATTGTAGTAGAAGAAATGAGATCCTAATACCCTTGGAGATTTTTTAGTCTTATGGTGATCATGTATTGAATTTTGGGGTATTGTTGATCAATGGTTCACATGATGTAGTCACCTAGTTAATAATTAGAGGATTATATGGTCATGGTTGAACTTAAACTATAATCAGGTCAAAAAAGAAATTGTGTGGTTGACGATTTTGCATCATTCTATAGAAGTAGTAATGGAAATATTTGAAGGAACTTATAGAATTATGTAGCGTTGACTCTTAGTGGTGAGAAAAACATATTATGGTTGCACTATATAGATGTCATGCCACTACCATAGGAATTATTAGCCTAAAATACATCAAAAATGTTTAATGGTGCTACATTACACAATACATCATCTAGATTGGGCTACTTGCATATTAAAGTCTCCATTTTGTGTGTCACATGCATGCCTAATATTTTTGGGGTTGCCTATTAAAAAAATTGACAATGATACTAGAGAAGAAACACATAAGCCTCATCAAATATTTGTTTCAATGGTTCTAGTCTTTTTACCTCAAAATGGTTTTTTATACGTGTATATCTTTTAGAAGAAAAATATAATATCCTAATTTTTTCTCCTTTAAAAATTTGTAATTAAATTTGTATTAAATTAGGCATGGATATTTTGAATTTTTTGTTACATTCACCACCATGAGGTAGACATGATATTGTGTTATGAACATTGAAAATAGTTTTACTTTTGCAATTAATAAAATGATGATGACCAAGTCCAAGAAACATGAGTTCCTATAGGGGATATGAGACCAAAAATGGGGAAAGGTAAGGGGGTCTAAGGAATTTATTTATTATTCTTCCTATCCTATCCTACCTACATTACCATATTTGTCTTATTATAGCTCTTAGTAGTGGAGAAAACCAATTCTAGAGTTAGGTAATCACTCATATACTTTAGCAAGGTGTCTCCTTGTTATAGGCGCCCCAACCACCCTCTTTTTTCTTAAGTATTTCCAACACCTAGGAGAAACAAAGAGTCCCCATCAATGCGAAGGCTTCTTCTTATTCCCTTGACACCTCCTTCTCTTGATTTATGAATTCCATATACCATTTTTTCCTCTTGCAAAAACTTAAACAAAGTTTAAGGAGGTCTTTTAGAATTTCCCTTGTAGTGCAATACAACATTAAGAAGTTCTATTCTTTTGTGATGCAACACTTTGAAGTCCCTTACCTGTGTGATATAGAACTAGGAGGTTCCCATTTAGTGGGATACAACAATGATGAGTCCATTGACCTAATGATGCACCAAACCCTAAATTTGTCGTTGCATGTATTATGTTGAAGTTTATTATCTCAATGATATGGACCACTATGAAAGCCAACATCCTGCGGCATATTGTTGGGATCTCCAACTTCCAATGACATGTCTCCAAGATATCAAACTCTCATATGATATGTCCCTCATGCATAGGCAACCCTTTTTAGTGTTACACCACTAACAATTTTCTTTGTCATATATATAAAAGGTAATTTAAGATTATATTAAATTTAAGATTAAGATTAATATTAAATTATATTAATATTAAATTTAAGATTATGATTAAGATTAATGATTTTAATTATATTAATTTAATATTGTATAAAAAAAGTAAAAATCAAAAACTAAGAAAAAAAAATACAAAAAATCAAAAACAAAATACAAAAATAAACAAATATAAGAAAACTAAATAAAAAACAATAAAACTAAATCTCAATTCCTTATTAAAAAAAATCATGACCCGACCTATTCTTTTAATCCTAGCTCCTAAGCAGCATGCCTCCTCCATCGATCCCTGCCTCAGCCATCAACCCTATTATGTGTCGTTCCTCTACAATTGTTCCCTATCAATTCCTTTATCCCTAGTTACGCACCTCTGCCATCGATCCCTACCTCAACCATTGACATTTTCCTGCTTGCCTCCACCATTGATCCTTGCATATTCCTTTAACCCTAGTCATGTTCCTCCGCCATTTACCCCTACCTCAGCCATCAACCTTATTCTGGGTGCCTCCACCATTGATCCTTTCCTATTCCTTTAACCTTAGCCACACCCCCCCTCCACCATCTATCCCTGCCTCTACCACCAACCCTCTTCCTTTAACCCTATCCTCCTAAATTGATAGCATGAGAATGAGTCGATTGACCCTCTCTCTACCTACCCTATTGGTCAAGTAAACATCCAAAGGTGGATTTCTAGTGTGAGGATCTATTTGGTATAGAGAAAGAAGATCACTTGAGGAAAAGCAGAGCAGAAGGAAAAAGTTGATAAAGTCGAACCATGAACAACTAGCTGCGCAGAAGCTAGATTCAAACTCACCAATGCATCCAAGGCGAAACAACAAAATTGTCTTCTATGAGTTTAAATTGCCCCATTATTTTTGTAAATTTCCCCATCGTTAGAGGTCGATAAAATGACATGAAATATGAGTTGAAAATCGTAGCAACCTACACAATTTTAATGGAAAAATAGTGTTAAAATCCTCCTTGAATCATAATATGGCCACAGCAAAAATTAGGATTTATCCCTTGAAAAATAAACAAACAAAATCAAAACCTGAAAGGGCTGGCAACCTCCCCAAATCAAACTTGTTATATTACTGCAAAAAGAGAGATTAATCACAAATTGAGCTCTAGAAACCCTCGCACAATCCAAGAGAAATTTGAAAAATGAATTTCTGCCAAAATTATTGTTTGAAACCCTCTTCGAATTAGTGAGAGGAGGGGTTTCTATGCCCTCGGCTCCCTCATTCAAAACCCAATGAAAATCTTGAATAAAATTTTCCAAATGGATTCAATGTATAAAAGTCCTCGACCTATAAGTAAATC
>APFE031678986.1:123061-146633 GCA_000404065.3 Pinus taeda
TCGACTTCCTAAAAAAAATTGTTTCAACCTCATGCCAAAAATCCAAACAAAATATTAGATGGGTCTCAAAAGAATTTCATTCTAGAACAAAGGTTGATACTTCAAACCCTACCTATTTGTGTGAAAAAAAAATGATTTTATTAAAATATATCTTAGATCCACCTACAACTACTAGATCCTACTAGATCATATGATAGAATTCAAAATCCCAGTCTTTCCTCTTCAAATATGTAAAGAAAAACAAAATATATGATGACCCATATTGTTCCACAATTTTTTAAGGGTGAGAAGGTTTTAATTTTGAGATAAAGGAGGCCTCCCCATGATACTATCATGCCAAATGTTGATATGCTCATTATTTATTGGAAACACAGATAGTTAAGATTAAGGAGGAGGGAGACCAACATTAATAATCCTCTAGACTTGTGAACCTTTTCTAATTTTTATGACTTGATCAAGGCAATGATGTCACACTTCTAGATTATTCCTATGAATGACTTGATTCCACCAATCATACCTACTTAAAATAAGCTACTAAAACAATTTATATTCAATTTCTAGCTAAGGGATTCAACCATGATTATATATATGAAAGTTGATAAGGTCCAACCCTAGCAAAGTCCTAACACAAAAAAATGCATATAGAACCCATTGCATAAAGAAGAAACCAACAAATTGTTGATACATGTAGAGATCCAAGCAATGAAACCTATATTAAACCCAAATTTCTAAAGGAATCTAAACATGAAGCTATGCTTGACACAATTAAAGATGTTTTCCATATCCAAAATAGGGTTCATCCACTTTTCCTCATTATTCCTACTAAAGCGGATATATTGATGTATAAGGACTATATTTTCCACAATTTGTCTCTTCCTTACAAAACCACCTTAGTTTTCTAAGATAACCTTAGGGAGTATATTTTTTGATATATTAGCGATGATTTTAGACATAATATCGTAAGCCACATTGCACTATGATAACATATTGAATGTACAAAGGATGATGGAACTACCTCTTTTGGGACTATACTTAAGAAATATTAATTTTTCCCTTCTCTCTGATTCAAGGAATGATGAACATATTGAATAATTAGCACCATCCACACCAACTCAAACTTAATAATATTCCAAAAATAGTTTCAATAATGAATGTTGAATTCATCTAGACTTAATACCTTATCAAGTTCAAAATGATTGATTATGTCCAAGATTTCTTCTTCTGATATAACCTACATTAAAAAAGCATTGTTTTTGTTTCTTATAATACATGGATTATTTTCTTGCATAATATTTTGTACTCAATCTATATTGGATCATAGTTGTAGTGTATATGGTGGCATAGGGGTTATATGCTACTTCTTTGATTTTTTCATTTGCAATTAGTGTCTCCCCTTCATTGGTGGTGATTTTCTTGACATTGTTACACTAGTTGTACTTTAACTTGTTTGTGAAAAATAGTGTTTATATCCCTTAATTATAGCCACAAAATCTTGGACTTGTATCTCCATTTTTATTCTTCTTCCCTCATATATTTGTAGCACTAGAAAGTTTCTTTTTCTTCAATAATTAAAGGAGTGACTTATTCCTACTCCATGAGCCTTTAAGTTCCCCTAGTTTATATTTGAGGTAGTTGATCTCTTTAGTTACTAATTGATATCAATCCTTCATCCCAACCTTTAGAGAGAGCTTCATATTTTTAAGATTTTGTTCCTAGATTTGCACCAATGGACCAACCGCCCACTTGCTCCAAACTAAAGAAACAAGGTGAAGAAGTATGGGTCTTAGAGACAAAAATTATTGAAAAAAAAAACAAGGACCATAATAATATTGTTTAATGATAGAAAAGGTAATGTTTTAGTGTTCTGATCCAACATACAATATAATTTGAGAAGAAAGAGAAAAGTTACTTTTTGTGAAGAAACTATATACCAATAACTAATCTAACTTAATGTGCCTAGGGCTAATACATTCTATTGGTCCATGTAAGTTTCCCTTTTCCAACCAAGATATTCACTAAATCAAGCAACGAAATGGGGTTCTCCATTCTCTATATGAATGGATCCCAAAACATCCCTCCTCACCTCCCCCCACTTTACTTGTAGTGATGAAGTGTGGTGTTAAATTCTCTTGCTACAATGTAATTTGAACCAAAATCTTAATCCCTTAACTCCATTACGAATTTCCAACATTCTACTTTCACATGATAAATTAGAGGCACATAAAGATTAACTACATTGCAAGAGTGTTAGATGAGAGATGAGAGAAATTAGTGACTAGCCAATGATGAAAACACCTAACTTGATTTAAATTTAAAATAGAACAATTCCAAAGGGTATAAATTCCCATAGATAAACCCCTAGAATTTGTTTCCCAAACATAATTGAGATGCCAAATGCTATTGTATTTATGTCGAACTTCATAGTCTTCCAATTTGGTGTCCTAAAGTAGGAAGAGTTGGGCCTTTTATTCTTTGATCGAATCACTAATTTATGCAAGCTTTCTAGGAATACATAATTCTATTCAATTCTAAGAGATCATTTTCATCATTTGGCTAAAATTTTAATATTTCCTCTTGAGAGAGTAATCGCACCATTTTGGTTCCTTGCATTGCATCTTCCTTTACTATATATTCCATCTATACTGTGATATTTACTAATTAGTTATTCCTTTTGAGTTGTCTTGTTCTTATCAAGACTAATGCCAATAAATGAAGATCACAAAGAAAAGAGGACACGAGATGTAGGCACTCGACTAGGGGAAAACCCTAACAAGGGGAAAACCCAGTCAAACTCTTCCACTAGTAGATTCAGATCAATTTGAGACAACCAGGACCCTAGACCAAGATAAGTGACCTCCTTTACTCCACCAAGTCAAACTTCCATAATTAATTCAAACTGATAAGTATAGAGATTAGAGTTTCAATTTCTTTATTCATCTTTCCTGCAACTTTCGGTCTCCATATATTTTTTGACGTTGTAATACTCCAAAAAAATCTGCACCTTTTGATAGAGGATTACTAGCTTCATTCCTTCACTTGGCTTTCTTCTCTTATAGGCATAGGATAGGATTGTTTGGTTTTGTTATATTCTTTCCATGACTAGCCCACGTAGTTAATCGGGGGGTTAGAGGGGGGGCGGAGCCCCCCTTCGTTGCGCTGATTGTGTAGCGGGGGGGGTCACAAGGGGTTTGAGGGGTACCCGTAACCCCACTTTATGGGGTCTGGGGTAGCATCCTATAAGATTTTGGTTTTGGAACCTATGTTAGGTTGGGCGGACCCACCTATGGTTTTGTGCATGATTTTCACGCATGTTTTTGGACGCGATGGTTTTCGGTCCATGGTATTGGACGCGATGGTTTTCGCTCCATGGTATTGGATGCTTCGGCATGTATAAATATGTATTATAACATTGAAAGGAACAAAAATGAAAAATCAAGATGGTAGTCCCATTTTGGGATCCAAGGGAAAATCTCTGTGTATATGTGTTTTATGTGTTATGCTCTCGCATTGTTTATTTTCTGTGTTTTAGAATTCGTATGCAGGGAATTTCTGTATGGAGTTAAAACCTACAAGGATTTTCTTTTATTTTTATTCTTGCTTCTACACTATAGATAAAATATATTGTTACCCTTCAATCAACTGAATTCACTTGTCAAGTTATTTGAGGTTGACTTGTTAAATTGTTTGAGGTTGAATTGAAGGATTAGGATGTTGACTTGGTGGAGGAGGAGAATATTTTTCTTTCTTGACACAAAGATCCTAAGAAGGGTCTATCATATAATAAGAATGATAATGACTCAATATAATCCTAGAAGCCTACAATGGAGGCTTGGACATGTTGACCAATGGTTAATCATGAAACCCATGCGTTAATAAGTCAAATTTCTTTTCCAATAATTTTTTTTTTGTTTCTTTTCACAAATACAATTATGAAGGCAGAGACTAGTTACATTCTTCAACACCATGAACCTCTTCCTCCCCAGTACTTTATTCGTATTGTATCTGATAAGTGGTTGGGGTCATAGACAATAATGCCAGTTTCATTAGACATCTTATTTTTCCAAATAAATACCCACCTCCAACTGAGTTGTTAGACTTACATCCACTTCTTGTGCCTACATTCAAAAGTCCTTCATAAGAAGAACTATATCAACCATTTAGAAAGTTCAATCCTATTCAAAATTAGGTATTTGTAGTGCTTTATAACTCAAACGATAATTTTTTAGTTGCAACACCTACTGGTAGTGTTAAGACTATTTGTGTTGACTTTTCTTTACTACAATTGCATAAAAAAGGCCAAGAAAGTGTATTTCGATGTGTTTATGTTGTTCCTATGGAAGCTCTTTCCATAGAGAGATATTGGGATTGTGAGAAAAAAATTGGAATAGAGACAAAACATACCCAAAACTACTTCCTAGGCTAGACAAGACTCCTTTAGGCTGTGACTAGTTTGGATAGTCACCACTTATGATGAATTTCACTTGGGTTGGTGAGAATGAGGCTTCTCCTCACTCTAATTTGTAGACTTCTCAAGGGATTCATCTAATATGCTATTATGGGCTTGACAACTCATACAATTACACAATCTGACTTGAACAAATCATGTGCAAACCCAACAACCATATATAAAAATGAAAATATCATCATAGACAACTCAGATTTTGATGATTTTCATTACCTTTGGTTCCTCTCAAAGTCCTATAACACCTCCATGTGTCAAATCATTGAAATGCCTTGTGGTTCCACACCCAACTACTTGGGTGAAAAGATCAAGGGCTTAGGTTCTTAGCCCACAAGTCACTTTTGTCCGCTAATTCCTCCAAAACCCTATAGCCTAGGGTTTGGAGTACCTTCCGAGCTACAAATCTCAACAACCTCGACATCCAAAAGATTTGCCTTTTATTACACTGAAAGTAGTTACATTCTTCAACATATCGAAGTATGTCGGTAATTTTTTGTAATGGAAGATTAAATGCTATCAGATTATGTTGAGTAAGTTCATTAGTTAGGTTGAATAGGTTCTCAATTTCTCAAGTTTTTATATATTTCTTCAATATTTTAAATGCAAAGAACTTCCTTGTAACTCATTTGTACTAATATAATGTTCTTTTGGTTTCATCAAGACATTTCTCAACATCCTTTATGACACTCACTAACAATTTCTCTCATTTGATAGAGTGTTATAGGGTGTTCAACCAAATATTTATTTATAAGATCTATCTTCATCAAGTGACGAAAGTTCAGGTAGGATAGAATAAATTGACAAAAAATCTCCTACATCTTCTAGCAGGCGAAGATCAACTAGAGATGAAAGATTAGAAGAAAATTCTATAGGCGCATGGAAATTTTTCTTACTAAAGGGGGGTCATGTTCTTATGATAATGAGAGCATAAATGACATTGAGGTTCCCTTGAGGTACAAACATCTAGTTAAACAATGGGTACCCAAGGATCTTCCTGAAATAAACATTGATTTTTTTGTCAATGAAAGGATATATCACATTGCCCCATCATCATTACATGGTTTGGGGTTATTTTGCATGGATGGCATAAAGGTATGTTACAGAGGATTAACTCATATGATGGAGTATGTCAGGCATTGTTACAACTACAATGATTGGGTACAACTAGTCCAATATACCAAAAGTATGTGAAGATATGGAATGGTCACAAATTATGTACAACTAAAAGGCAATGATGAAAAGAAAGGCGCAACTATGTATATTTATGGAATGCCAAAAGAAGCAGGGAATATTGCAGGGTTTATAAATAGTACACAACCTGTAACCACAAATAAGCAACCCAGTTGCATATTTAAGGGACGTGAGGGAAATTGTGTATTAGTATGTGCCATTAAATAAATAGTTGCATGGGAAGAGTTGATCATTGATTACAATTTGAATAGAATAAATACAAATATTGCTATTATGGGGGTAGTATGTATTCAATTTTACCCAACTTGTGAGAAATTTCTATTGTATGTTATGATTGTCATTTGCTACATAAAGTTTCTATATAAATTTATACATATGTAAATAATGATATTCTTATTAATATAATGATGATTAATTGTGGATGAATTGCAAATCACACTTATATGATAAAGAGGGTGATAAGGGGAAGGCACCATCCTTAGAGCAGTCCACAAATGTTGGTGAGGAAGAGGTTATTGATGATGCAGTTTTTATGTCCACCGATCCAATGCAAGCAATAAGGAATTTTAAATTCAAATAAAACAAGAAACTTAATTCCTTAGTTGTGATTGAGCCTTAGATATATGAGATAAAAGGTGAAATCAAAACCTTGTTGCAACAAATTCGTCAGTATGGGTTGAGCAACTTATTTAATTATCCAAATTATTTGTTTTTGATTTAGTTATCTCATCCTTTATTAAAAAAATCTTTATTTTATAGGAGTGTTTGGTGGAGTTTGATCCTCATGCTACGACTATGGGTCGGGTCGACGTTACAGCAGCGTCGATGCTCCACATATGAGTGAGTCACCGGTCATTGAGACCAGTACAACCTCTCAACCACCCATAACAGGATTTTCACCCCCTAAACAACGTATGTCAGGATATACACATGATTTTGTGGATGCAGAGCATGATACAATTGCACAATTTGAAATGAGCTTTCCTGGATCTTCCCATGTTACTAGCACAAGATCACTACTGATCATGTTTTTTGTAGATGGTGACAATGTCCCTATGAAAATAGAGAAACTTCCAGGTATTTAAGAAGTGTTTTAAATATTAAGTACAACCTAAATGAAATTAACGTATAGTCTGTGATTATTTTTAAAGTAATGATAATATCATTTTGCAGGAAATGATGTATTTTATAAGCATTTTTATGACATAACCTTGGAAATGTTTGGGTTGAACATTCGCAAAAATTGGAAATCCCAAAGTTCCAAGTTAAAAGAGGAAATTATTAACAAGATGGTTCTCTTGTTCCATGACGGTACCTTCAACAAATCTAGAGTTACCTCAAAGGCATGCCTATATTTAAAATATTTGTGGGAACAGTATAGGTCTCAACTGGAAAGGGCCAGGTCGCATGAGCACCCTCCATCGATTCTAGAGTTGGAGTGCAGAGCGCTCATGGCAGATGCACACGAGAAGGTACTTCAAAAAGTAGGGAAGATTCCACCTGGACTAGGAAGGTATGAGGCACGTTTAATAATGTAATTATGATGCTTTATCATCATTGTGACATCTAATTAAGTTTTTCAATGTTTTAAATATAGGTTCCTAGATACTTCCAAAGAAACACAGGCTAGAATACTGAAACATGGGCAACATCATCTTGTCCCAGATGGTTACTCGACATTGGCCAAAAAACTTATAACTATATAAAATAAATTAAAAAATAAATTAAAAAATTGCATCCAAATTATAAGTTGTTAACAATTTTAATTTAATATCATAGAAGAAGAAAAATTCATGTTCTAATGCAAAATTATAGGGTTACACAATTCAAAGAGGCTCCCACGGAGGAATACCTAAATCTCGTTTTCAAGTATGGATATCAAGTCATGGTTGAACAGAAGACAAGCTTGGAATATTCACAATCTTCCAACATTGAACATAACACTCGGGCAATTAAAAGCAACAAATAACATTTATAAATAATTACTTGTACAATCTACCGATTATTATCTTTTACCATAAAGTAATGTGCTTGATTGTAAAAAGTAGGCAAGCAATGTAGATACAACACATTAGCCACATAACGGTGGAGCGCTTGATCTTGAGACTGATGTTGAGCTTGGTATTGGAGGTATTTCATGTGTTATAAAAAAAAGTGTAGTATGGAATACAATTAAAAATATTTAAATGCAAATGGTGTATTAATTATAACCTTTCTTGTTTCTACACCAGAGCATGCACAGGATGTGGCCAGAGAAGAGGAGGAACATATGGCCACATCCAAAAGTATTTTGCTTCCCTCCACTACCGAAGTAGGTAAAGAAAATTGTACTACTTTTTTATCAATAAAACATTTGTAATAATAATAACTATAAATATGAATTTTACATTTCTTTCTTATTGCAGTTGATTCTCATCCCCACTTGTAGCAGCGTAGTTGTAGGACTAGATCATGAGAAAGACATAATACACTAGAGACCACAATAACTGAAGGGGCCCAAGATCAAGACATCCTCACTAATTACATGTTAAAAAAAGAGAAATAAAACTGATAAAATATTACTAAACTTATTTATTTAGAGCCAGTTTTTTTGAGTACCACATTTTTTACTGAGAGGTTGAATGCCTCATGGCATGTTCACATGTAACTTTAGACTATCTAAATAAAAATTTGTGATTTTTCCATTGCAAAAAATTAGAATAATTTTGTTTCATATTGTGTAAACATATTTTTTGTGATATAAGGAGGGTGTAGAATACCATATATTTTATAAATTAATGGTATGAGTCAATTAACTCCATCATGAACACCAAAATCCTACGTGTTAGACTAATCCTTTACACAATTCGTGCCCACGATAATTTAGCCATCTACTAATTTTTATACCTATCCCACTCCACCATACACTTCCACATTCCTAATTTAGGTGCTACCTGCTCCTGCTTCAATGCCTAATCATGACAATTTTTTATTATGATGACAATTTAAGTACATATGTGTGTAATTTCCATGGTGGGGCATATGAATTGTCGTCCCCAAATTGCCTGCCAATGATCATAACCATAAATGGGCTAGCACTAGTCTATCTCATCGTCTCAAAATGACCTAGCAGATGAAAATTTACAATTTATGTCATCATCACTTCACACTATCTCATGAATACCCTTTCTACAGATTATATGCACGAGTTTATGGAAGGTCATCCCCTCTACCTATCCTATGATTGATTATGATAGCAAGTGAATAAAGGACGATTGACAGATCTTCATTGATAAGGACCACTACTTATAAATTATAATTTGTTCACCTGTTATCACAATCAATCATAGGCTAGGTAGAGGGGATGGGCTGCCATAAATTCATGCATATAATCTATAGAATGGGCCATCTATGAGATAGTGTGAAGTGATGATGACATACATGGTAAATTTTCATCTGTCGTGTCGTTTTGAGATGGTGATGACAGACCAGTGCTAGCTCATTCAAGGTTATAATCATTGATGGGAAATGTGCGGAGGATAATTCATACATCCCATCATGTACATTACACTCATGTTGATCTGGAATTGATCTAAGATAAACAATAAGGTATTACAGACTCATGTTCATGGATGTGCATATGTTATTTTATGCAACAGATCGATAAGATTGCGAAATACACAGGCAATGAAGCAGTTAAGGAAAACATAATAGGCAATGCATATAAACACAAGAAGTTTAATAAGGAGTTCATCTAATACTCTTGGGCCACGTCTCCTAGTCCATCCTTCAGTGGTGGCCTATCTATTATGTTTTCAAAGCAGAGTTCTTACAACGGTCAGCTCAATTTGAGTCTCACACAATTGATACAAATCAGTAAGACTATACTTGGATCCCCCAAGTCTTTGGAGTACAGAGACTTTCCTCACTGATTCTCGACCTCTATTGGTCATAGTAGTATGATCCCAATATGATACTCATACATGACAGTCATTACATAAGAGTGTGCTTGAACCTCTCAAGCCTTCTCTGGAGTACACAGACTCTCTGACCCTCTTTATCTTTGTCCTAATCCTGGCTCGATGCTACCTTTGCTTCTGTAGGTTAGCTCAGCTTCTTCTCTCTTCTTTCGGCTTACTGCCTACTACTCTTCTCTTGAATTGCTTCTCTCTCTGTCAACTTGTGGCCTTTAAGCCAATCTGCTTTCTAGTTGTTTTTTTCTACTTCCCGGCTTTCCAACTCCCCTACCTCTGTCTGTTTGAATCCCTTTGTCCTGTGTAATCAGTCACTGTATAACACCTCATAGGGAGGTGGCCACCTATTTCATAACGGATGAGTGTTATTTCTCTTGGACATATTTGAAACGACCGTTTTTCTGTTAACTCCAAGAATGCCTGCGAAACATGACCTTCTGCCAATACATCGTCCATATCGGACTTCAAATCCTATGTGATCTTGCTTTATAACCTTGTCAAATCTGGTCATCCATCAGAACGCGTATCCGCCGTTGATTTGGAGGCCCCATATCCTACGGTCATCATTCATATCGGGCAGCTAAGTAGCATGATGTTTACCTGCCCGATATGAGTGGTTCTCTCTCTCTTCCCCGGGACGTGTGGCAATCGTTGTATGGCATCGGGCAAAACTCAGTTGAAACTGCTTACCGCTCGAAGCCCGTTCGGGTGCTCTAGGCTTCTCTTCACTGAGAGGTTTGCCCTGCGATATGTGATTAGCGACTTGTCACTAATCGCATATCGAAAACTACCTCCGTTGCTGGTTGGTCTCAACGCGTGTTACCATGGTCCACCGATTTGCGCGCTAGATCGACGGCCCTCATTGATCCATAGTTATTTCCATTTCAACTGTCTGAGGATTCCCTCTGATAGCTTGATCTTTATAAGACTTTGAATCTTTGGCATAATTTTTAAAGAGTTCATGAAAATTCAGAGAGTGTTCTAGGATCCATTTTGGATCACACCTTCCCACTGAAAAAGATCTTGGACCACCAAAAGTTGGTTTTTAAGCATCAATCAAGTGAGGATATAGATTCCTCACTTGCCCAATTTCTATCCATCTTGCATTGCTTGGTTTTGAACCCTTGAGTATGATCCTAAGGTACTCAACATCCCCTCTGTGCATAGTTCTCACCTTCTTGTCCAGAACTGTATCTTCCTGCAATTCATTGAGATATTCAGGCAATAGATCATCAATAGAAGGAAATTGACTCTGCTCTTCAGGATCTGCATTAACTACTAAATAGATGTGCATGTAAGCTAGCAAATCAAGGCAAAAAGCATTCTCACTGATCTTCTCAAGTATCCTGAAATGTCCATACCTTATTGGCTTCAGCTTCTTACCTTCACCTTGCATTCTATCTTAGCTGATATACGGCGATACTTGATCACCAACTTGGAAACTATGCTCAGTTCGATGCTTATCATGCCTTGCCTTGTACTTGGCTTGGCTCTTTTCCAGTTGTTCCTGTACTTCCTGATGAATCTCTTGGATTTGTTCAGTAAACTTGGTTGCCTTGTCCACATCACTGTGTCCATCAACCTCTATGTCCTTACCAAAGACAAAATCCAAGGGAGACCTTGGGGTGAAACCAAAACAGGTCTCAAAAGGAGATCTTTGTGTAGAAGAATGTTTAGCCTGGTTGTAAGCATGTTGCACATAACACAAATGTTCATACTAAAGCTTGGGATGCTTGCTGCAATAGCCTCTGAGCAACTGGATCACTGTCCTATTGACCACCTCTATTTTGCCATCTATTTTTGGATGAAAGGTTGTGCTCTTCTTTAGTTTGGTGTCCATCAATTCCCACAGACTAACCAAAATTTCCAACAAATTGGGAATCCCAATCAGACACAATGGAAGTGGGTAATCCAGGATGAACCCATACATGCTGAAAGAACAACTTTGTTGTTTGTTCAATTGTAATCTGTTTGTTACAGGGTATTAAAATACACATTTTGTTGAACATATCCACAATAACATAGAAATAGTCATGACCTTTTCTAGATTTAGGCAGTCCCCCAACAAAGTCCATGGAAACGCTTTCCCAAGGATGAGAAGGAACTGGTAGTGGAGTGTACAAGCCTAGTTTTCTATTGTTGGGCTTGCTTTTTGTCCACATGTACACCCCTTACATATCTAAAACTGTTTCATCATTTTGGCCATAACAAATCTTGCATCTGTGCAACTGTTTTACTTACACCAAAGTGACCTGATATTAGAGAAGTGTGTGCTTCTCGAATTATCTTTACTCTTTCAGTTTAAGGAATGCATAACTTTCCAAAATGATACAAGAGTTGGTCCTTAACATGATAATCCAATTCTTCTACTTGTTTGCCATGACTTAAAGTTGCATATACATCTTTAAAATCTATATCTTGAGCATATTGTTCAATGTAGCTTTCATGAAATACTAAATTATGCTTAAGTATAGTAGATGCATTTATGATTGGTCTGGACAACATATCTGCAACTTTATCGTGTATGCCCTTTTTGTATCTGATGACAAGATGAAACTGTTGTAGAAAACCCATCCACCTATAGTGTCTTGATTGCTGCAACTTAGTTTGTGAGTGTAAATATTGAAGTGGTTGATGACTAGTATGTATAATTGTCTCTTTGCCCATTAGATAATGTTTCCACTTTTTCACACTCTATACTAATGCATACAATTCTTTATCATATTTGGGATAATTAACTACTTTATAATTAAATGTCTCAAAATGATAACATATGGATTTACCGTGCTACATCAACACTGTTCCCATGGCATAGTCACTGGCATCCGTTTCAATCTCAAAGGGTCTTTGAAGATCAGACAATGCTAGTACTGGTGATGTACTAATCTTTTCTTTTAAGGTGTCGAAGGATTTCTATTGTTTTCCTCCCCACTGAAACACCTTGTTAAATCCTATTAAAGCGTGTAAGGGAGCTACAATCAAGGAAAAGTTAGCAATAAACTTTCTCCAATACTGTGCTGCTCCTAGGAAGCTTCTAACTTGTGTAGCAGATTTGGGTTTAGGCCAGTTTATAATGATTGCAACCTTAGAGGGATCTATCTTCAATTCACCACCCCCTATAATATGACCCAAATAATTCAAAGATGTTTTTCCAAATTCACTTTTTGATAGCTTAACATAAAGATTTTCCTTTTTTCAAAACATCTAGAGTCTACTTTACATGCTTCAAATGTTCTTCCCATGTTTTACTAAATACAAGAATGTCATCTAAATATACAATGAAAAAATCATCAATAAAAGGCCTGATTACATCATTCATTACTCTCATGAAAGTAGCAGGAGCATTAGTTAAGCCAAAAGGCATAATCAACCACTCATACAATCCTTGCTTTGTTTTGAAAGCAGTCTTCCATGCATCTTGCTCTGCAACTCTGACCTGATGGTAGCCACTATGAAAGTCCAACTTGGAAAAGTAAACAACTTCTTTCAACTAATCTAATAGATCATCTATGCGAGGAAGGGGATAATGAATTTTTATCGTTATCTTATTCAGTGCTCGGTAATTAATGCACATTCTCCATGAGCCATCTTTCTTTCTCACCAAGACAATTGGAGACCCACATGGTGATGTGCTAGGTCTTATGAACCCTTTCTCGAGCAGCTCATGTACCTGCTTCTTGATTTCTGCATTCTCTAAAGAAAACAACCTTACATTCCAATGTAAGGCAATGGAGCATCTTGCTACAAATTAATATCATGTACTATTTCCTTTTTGGGTGGCAAACCTTTAGGTTCTTGAAATAGTATATCATATTTTGAAACAAATTTTTCTAAATCATCTTTCTGTTTACCATCACAACCTTCAAATACATTGGTTTTATTAGGTTTCTTTTCCTTTACAACCATCAGTAAAAATTGTTTGCATGAATTTACAATTCTTTTCATCTACCCTGAGTTTATGAGAGTATAATTATTCCTAAGTTTATGAGCTCTTACAATATATTCGATTCCATCTTTAACGAGTTGATACTTGTTTTCATCTCTATAGAAAATTGCTTTCCTATCATACAAGTAAAGACTTCCTAAAACAATTCCACATATATCCAAGGGAATGATATCTAACTCAACCTCATCTACAAATGCTCACCAAAAAGAAAACCTAAGTTTACATTGTCTAGTCACTTGTAGCTTTGCTTTATCACATACCCAACCCAACGGATATGGCTTCTTGTGAGGTGTGGTTAGTAATCCCAGCTTCTTTACAGTTGCTTCAAAATTTAAGTTTACTTGTGAACCACTATCAAACAAAGTATCAATCTTTTGATGCTTGGAAATAACTCTAATATGAAAAATCTCATGTATTTTCTTCTCATTTTCTTCACTATCAACAGTTTGTGCAGAATTACTAGTGGATGCTTCAGAATGTTTACCTTTTATACCTGTGGTTGTGATTGTTGTTTCATCCCCTGAGTCTGACCCCAAATCCTTCTGAATAGTTGCAACAGTCTTCTTCTTTTTGCCACCGAACTTATTGGGTTTCAGCTCTGGATGCAAAATCCAGCAATGTTCATCATCATGTCCATCCTTCTTGCAGTGAGTGCATGAAGGTTTGGTCTTCTGTACTGCATTTTCCTTCCTCTCTTTCCATTTCTGATTTCTCTTTTCCTTGTTCTTGCTTGCAGTGGGTTTTGATGATCCCCCAATCTCTGGGTTCACATTCTTGCCTCTAGCCTCTAGATGTGTAGCCTGAACAGATACCTCATCTATGCTAGTAGGATTAAACATGAGAATGGTATGTCTCAAATAACTATGTAGACCACCTATGTACTTCAGAAAAGTTTCAAGTGAGTCTAAAGAAATTCCTAGAATCAAAGCTCTTTTTCTAAATTATTGGGTGTAACTTTGTACACTTTTCCCTTTCAATTGGCAAAGAGATTCCCAACTCACCATAGCTTGCTGCATATAAACTAGTGGATAGAATTGTTTTTTAATTGCAGAAACAAATTCACTCCAGACAGAAAGGATTTTACCATGCTTCTTCATGTCAACTTGTGTTCTGCCTTCCCACCATACCAAGGTAGTTCCTCCAAGGCGTAGGCTGGCCAGCTGAATCTTACTTCTGTCTGAATCAATGCTCTGCACCCTGCAATACAGATCAATCTGTCTAATCCAATTATCCAGCTTTTCTTTTTAATTTCAGGGCTATTAGGAGGTGTGGGAAGCTTTTCTTCTTTCCCTTTGCCTTTAGAATGGTCATTGAGGAGAGATTCTTCTGCTCCTTTGTTATGCTAGGAAGTTGAAGAATCTTCACTTCGACCTTTCTTAAATTCTCTATACATTTCCTCTACCATGGCTCTCATAGTCACGAAATTGTCCATGAACTGAGGGTCTGATTCCAAGGGAATCTCTTCTGACATTTTCCTCCTAGTATAGACTCTACCAATTTCTGGGTTAAATTCAGCCAATTCTCCTCCTCCTAGTTTAAGCTTTGATCTAGTTATCATTCACAAATAGTCCAGCACAAGTTTCTCTAACCTTAGCAACCTACAGCTTTGATACCACTTGCTCTGGAATTGATCTAAGACAAACAATAAGGTATTATAGACTCATGTGCATGGATGTGCCTATGTTATTTTATGCAACGGATCGATAAGATTGTGAAATACACAGGAAAAGAAGCAGCTAAGGAAAACATAATAGGCAACACATATAAACACAACAAGTTTAATAAGGAGTTCACCCAGTACTCCTAGGCTATGTCTCCTGGTCCAGCCTTCAATAGTGGCCTCTCTATTATGTTTTCAAAGCAGATTTTTTACAACAGTGACCTCAATTTGAGTCTCACACAACAGATACAAATCAGTAAGACTGTACTTGGATTCCCCCAAGTCTCTGGAGTACACAGACTCTCCTCACTGACTCTCGACCTCTATTGGTCATAGTAGTATGAGCCCAATATGAGACTCATACATGACAGGCATTATAGAGGAGTGCACTTGAACCTCTCAAGCCTTCTCTGGAGTACATAGACTCTCTAACCCTCTCTGTCTCTGTCCTAATCCTGGCTCGATGTTGCCTTTGCTTTTGTAGGTTAGCTCGACTTCTTCTCTCTTCTTTTGGCTTACTGCCTACTACTCTTAACTTGACTTGCTTCTCTCTCTGTCAACTTGTGGCCTTTAAGCCAATCTGCTTCCTGGCTATTCATTTCTGCTTCCCAGCTTTTCGGTTCCCCTGCCTCTATCCGTTTGAATCCCTTTGTCCTACATAATCAGTCACTATATAATGCCTCACAGGGAGGTGGCCACCTATTTCATAACGGATGAGTGTCAGTTCTCTTAGAAATATTTGAAACGACCGTTTTTCCATTAACTCCAAGAATGTCTATGAAACATGACCTTCTACCAACGTGTCATCCATATCGGACTTCAAATCCTATGTGATTTTGCTTTATAACCTTGTCAAATCCGGTCATCCATCGGAACGCGTCTTCATCGTTGATCTGGAGGCCCCAGATCCTATGATCATTGTTCATATCGGGCGGCTAAGTAGCATGATTTTTACCCGTCTAATGTGAGCGGTTCTCTCTCTCTTCCCCGGGACACGTGGCAATTGTTGTATGGCATCGGGCGAAACTCAGTTGAAACTGCTTACCGCTCGAAGCCCGTTTGATATCCTACTAGTTTTGTGGAATCTCGCTCCAATGGAACCCAAACAATATTTTCCGCATTTTATAATTATTTCAGGTCCGGGTGCTCAGGGCTTCTCTTAACTGAGAGGTTTTCCCTGCGATATGTGATTAGCGACTTGTCGCTAATCGCATATCGGAAACTAACTCTGTTTCTCAAATTTGTCCCTACATTTGCTAGTTGGTGTCAGCGCGCGTTACCATGGTCTGCCGATCTACGTGCTAGATCAATGGCCCTCATTGATCTGTCGTGATTGCCATTTCAACTGTTTGAGGATTCCCTCCGATAGCTTGATCTTTATAAGACTTTGAATCTTTGGCATAATTTTTAAAGAGTTCATGAAAACTTAGAGAGTGTTCTAGGATCCATTTTGGATCACATGTGTACTTAAATTTCAATCATAATCACAAATTGTTGTGAATTGATAACTAATATATGTAAGATTTTTTTTAGACTAATATAAATTACAAAATGCAACCAATATATAGATTAGTTACAATAAATATAGTAGAAATCAATATAGCATCCATTATAACTGTGTCGACTAGTCTATATTGAGACTAATTTTGATGCTTCATGGGATGGTGTATCAACTCATCTCATGCTTTATCCCAATAATCATTGAATGCCATGATATTAGTATGAGGTTCTAATCAAATTTTAGCAATTTATAAGACTTGTAGCCTTCCACTATTTGCATGAATCTCTAGCTTCAAGTGGTACACTAAGTCTAGGTTAATTAGTATATGTTTAATGAAGGTATTTTATTGTCCTCAATCCATATTCAGAAGATCTTGCAAACATTATTTCATAGGTATGGGATCGTGTAGGTTATTCATATTCTCTGTTTTCTTAGTTTGATAGATAGTAGAAGTCTCATGCTCATAACACACACATACACATATGCCAATATTTATCCAATATTAATCATTAAGATCTATGCATCAAACATAGCTCTCAACTTCTATATTCTTGTTAAGACTTTAGAGCTTATATATGTATGTGCCAGACCGCTTTGTCCTATTCAAGTACGATGACTGTAGTTTTTAGACTAGGTTTGATCTTTTAACAATGTGTTTTCAAACTTAATTTGAATGCCATGTTTAGAAAGTGAATATCAGTCTTTAATCGTGATCAATATTCTAGATTTTGAAATGGTGCAATAATTTAGATTCCTAATTTCAAAGACAATGCTCATGCATGTCGTTTGGATGAAACCTAATCTACTAAAGGATAGATGTGCAATTATTAATTTTCCAATGTTATTAAATTTCTCATTTTAAGCATATAAAAACGTCATCAAATACACTCTTCTCTAAATATTTTATACATACCCCTCTTATCAATTCCCTTAAACCCCTAAGTATTTTGTGTCTATGCTTAATGAATGAATGAATGTTATATACTAATGAATAATTGTTATATGTCTCTTTATGTACATGGTGTTATTTAATATTGATCCAGGTGGATATTGGTTGCCACCCACCTATTCCACCTAGACCCCCCAGTTAGTTTCATCTGCTTACTTGTTCATTTCAGCATTTACTATTTTTAGCAGTTTTTCGGGTCCTGAAATTCCGGAGCAATTTTTACCCCCTAAACGTTGTTTTTTTTGGGTCCGTGACAAGCTCATAGCCATTGGCAAGGGCCCACAGCAAAGCCTGTAGTACTCAGAGAGACCTTTCAAACAAGGTATCTATTGGTACCATTCCATTGCCATCTTTTTCTTCTAGAAACACCATCATTTGTCTATCGTTTTCTTCCATAGACCCCTCATATCCATCGAAATTGATTAATTAATAACATTATAGTTGTTAGTTTACATTAAAGTTTATTTATAAATTTTTATGTTAAAAATTAGGAATTTTCAACAAAAAGATTACAGGATGTCATAACTTCCTGTAAATGGCTTATCATCTGACACGTGGCATGATAGGCAAGCTAAAGCAATGGATAGGAACGAGATCTGGAATGTACATGCATGGTGAAAAATCAATTCAACAGCAAATCAAAAGCTCCTGGTTATGCGGTCAATGCTGGTCAAACCCAGCCTTTTTGGTTACAAAGGCAGCAAAAAGCCATGGTTTCCCAAACCGGTTTCGTTTTTCTTTTGGAAGTCGGTTTAGATTAGAAAGGGCCAAAAATCACTCTTTTGTAAAAGCAGAAACATCTACTTAATGAATGTACATTCAATTTAGATAGGGACAAGCAGATAAAGACTGTGTGTTGTTTTGTTTCGAGGATAATTATGATTACGATTATTATCTCTGTGTATTGTTCCAGAACAGAACTCTTGTATGTGATTGCCATCTTCAGAATTCAATTACAGTCACCGTGTTAATCCAACAGTGTTTATGCGTTGATACTCAGTTGCTTGAGGTTACTTCAGTGTGCCATTGAAGCGTGGACGGGCCCTACGCGGATTGGTATACTGTTAATTTCATTTACATAGTGTTTTTGAATTTGAATAGAATGCATAGTGTTTAGTGTTATTTCCATGTTTATGATTTTATCGATTTGATTAGAAATTCTTGCAAATGGTATTTATGGTGATAGCTTGAAGATTTTATCGTTAGATCATTGAACCATATCTTGTAAGATATTTGATCCATTGTTAGATTTTAGAGCATCTCCATAGATTCCGTTTTCATGCATTTAAAACTCAGTGTGCCTTTGATTTTTCATGAATGCTTAAGTGTTAGCTAGAAATAGCTTTTGTGCATAACATCCTTGTAAGAGGATTGAAAACTCGATCTAGCAATACGTTGTATCTTTAGGACAATTAGATAAATTAGGTGATCTGAGTGTTAAGGTGAGAGGAAACATATTTTAACCTCCTGTAAAGGAGTGTTGTAGCCTGTCACAGTAGACACTTAGTTAGGAATCCTTTTATGTCTATAGACTTTAGATGCGTGCCTCTAATTTTACCTACCTTGGTTGATAATAAATCTAGTCTAATCTAGCACCCTAGTTTGGCCACTACATTTTGGAACCGTTGTTGGGGAGGCGCAATTAGAGGATTTCAAAAAACAAAAAAAATAAAAAATAAACAAAAACACAACATAGATTTGATTGTCACTTTAGAAATCATGTTTGCTTATGCCTAGATCTAGAGATAATAAAGGTAGATTCACAAAAACCCCCCATCCAAAAACTAACCTACCACTAGGAGCAGACCCTTTGGGAAAGACTGAACACACAACACCAGCTGAGGAAATCACCATACAAAAATTAGAGGATAAACACAAATCAGGCCAAAGACTTAAACTTATTGAGAGACAAATCCTATTGGCACACGAATCTCAGAAGAAACATCTCCCTAAATATTCTACAAAGAGAGAAAGTAGAAAAATAACTCAACAATCTCTAGAACAACTCTTTGGAATGAGTGACACTGAACAAGCAATTAAATCACCAAAGGAATCTATAAAAATGGCTGAGGAAGGAGGAGGATTAGCAAGAAGACCCACTCCTAAACAACAACAAGATCAAAGAGACGAGGAAGAGTCAACCTTTAAATTTCCTATCCACGAACCAGAAGACAATCATGATGAGGAAATAAAAATAAAAAACATACATCCTTCTGTGTTACCAAACTTTTATGGCATGGATTCAGAAGACCCAGATTCGTTCTTGTTTGAGTTTGACATTGTATGTCAAACATATGGTTACACAGATGATGCCCATAGGCTTAGACTCTTCCCAACAACATTAAAAGCATCAACACTAATATGGTTCATGGGACTTGGTGAGCATGCAATAACTGATTGGGATGGCAAGAGAAGAATATTCCTAAGGAAATACCAACCTTATTGTAGATCAAAGGATTCTAAAGATGATATATTTAGGATGAATCAACAAGAGGATGAAAGTTTAGAAGAGTACTTGGAACGCTTTGCTTACAATTTACAAAAATCAAAACATCGATCCATGACTCTTGATCTCATTAGAACAATATTTTTGAAGGGCATTCGAGAGGAATACTTAGATGATCTTAATTTGATGGGAAAAGATGATATTTCCACCTTACCTTTCGAAGAAATTGCTGATTTATGTGAAAAGTATTCTAGGAGCAAAGCCAAAATTGGAAAGAGAACCATATCATCCAAAACCACAAAATATGCTTCAGCAAGTGTCACACGAGCTGAAATAGGAAATTTGTTAGAGGAATTCAAAATAGATCTGTTGAGTACGTTAGGAACTCAAATTGACACTCTTAAAGCTAAGAGAAGACAAGAAGAGGAAGATCAAATGATGGCTATCTTTTGTCCAAAATGCCGGAAGAAACATGCCTTAAAAGATTACCCATTAGAAAACATTCAAGTTTGTGCCTTTTGTACTGAAAATCATGATATATTTCATTGCTCTAAAGCCAAGGTTTTGCAGAATTGTAATGTGGCAGCTAATATAGATATGGAGAATGTGTATTTCATGGGCGCAAAGAGACCATGGTAGCCAAGACCTCCACCTCAAGGTATGTTCCCAAACCAGAATTTGTAATTTCCTGCACATGATCAGATGTATGCTCAGAATTCATGGAATGTACCCATGCCATGGCAGCACCAAAGTTACTCACAACAACAATGGAGACCATCTCAGCAATACTCTCAACAATATTCACCATATCCTCAATCATACCAACCATATTCGCAGCCATATCAACAATATCATCAGCCATATTTTCCATATTCGCAACCATATCAGCAATATCCTCAGCAGCAAGTTGTTTACCCGCATCAACCCCAACCCACTCAACAAGCATTGCCTGCTCCTCCACCAATAAATCCACCACAATTACAACTTCCATCTAACCCACAACCTCCTAGACCTACTCAAATCCCTGCTCAACCTATACCAAATCCAAACAACAGAGCAAAGAGACCAGCTTACAATGTAGATGAGGGACCCTCATATCCCACATTACCCTTGCAAAATATCAATTTGAGGTCTGGTAAGGTACTTCACAAAGAATCTCCAACAGCTAATAAACAAGAAGAAAACGAAGAAAATGAAAATGCACCTCCAATTCAAAGGAAACCAAATGATGACATCAAACACAAACAAATGCAACCGTTGCATCCACCACCTTTTCCAAACAGATTGGTCCAAACATATATTCCCATGTCTATACCACAATTTGATGTTTTAGATGAGCTAAAGAATGTCTATATAAAAATCCTGCTACTACAAGCCATAAAAGACATTCCCATATATACTAAAGCCATCAAAGAACTGTGCCTTAAAAAGCCTACTAGGAAAAGAGTTGATCCACAAACCATTCATGTTATTGGACATTTAGCTGGCCTTATGACAAACACCATTTCAATGGAAAAGTATGTTGATCCTAGTATTCCCACAGACACTACAATCATTAACAACATACATATTCCAAACACCTTAATTGACCTTGGGGCCGCAATAAATGTGATGACTCTTGAAACCATGAAAACACTCTAGCTCACAAACTTGCGGCACACAAAAATTGTTCTAGAACTCGCTGATAGGTCTAAAGTGATTCCTGAGGGGATTTTGGAGGACATAATTGTTTCACTGGACTCTTGGGAGTATCCAGTGGACTTTTTAGTTCTTCAACCAAAATCCAATTTAGGAGGACATCCTATCATCCTTAGTAGACCATGGTTAGCAACTGTTGATGCATTCATAGGATGTAGAGCGGGTAATATGATCATTTCACGAGGAACTGAAAGAAAACAACTCACTCTTTACTCATCAGCACAATCACCAGTAGTAGCACACAATTTATGGCTTGATGATAAATACAATGCTAAGGAAGAAGTTCAATCTGTTTTCAACATCAACCAAATCTATGATTTTCAAGAACATAATAATGATGATTTGGTAGAATTTTTCCTCTCTCAACCTGATCTTTCCGAAGAATTGAGAAATGACCAATACCATGCTGCAGATGAACTTTTGGCACAAAATTTTCAGGAAACATGCACCATTAATTCTTTGCAAACAACATTTCACAACATTTTTCCTATCCAATCTATCACAAACACACATAGCAAGACCATAGAGATTAGTCCAGGAAAAACTTTGAATATTGGCTCTCACCTAGACTCATCTCAGGAGGAGAAATTGATTCAATTATTGAGAAAATACCAGAAAGCATTTGCTTGGGACTACACTGATATGCACGGAATTCACCCTGAAGCATGCACTCACCATATTTATACGGATAGTAATATCAAACCAGTGAGGCAACCCCAGAGACGAATGAATCCCATGATTCAGGATATTGTTAGAGAGGAATTACAAAAACTGTTGAAAGTCAATTTTATCTATCCTATCTCTGACAGTCATTGGGTATCCCCATTGGTAGTAGTGCCCAAGAAAAATGGTAAGTGGAGGATTTGTGTTGACTACAGACAATTGAACAAAGCCACCCTCAAAGATTATTTCCCACTACCATTTATTGACCAAGTGCTAGACACACTAGCTGGGAAATCATCATTCTCTTTTCTTGATGGTTTTAGTGGCTACAACTAGATCAGGATAGCCTTAGAGGACCAAGAAAAAACCACTTTTACTTGTCCTTGGGGCACTTATGCTTATAATGTTTTACCATTTGGACTTTGCAATGCTCCAGCTACATTTAAGAGAGCTGTATTAGCTATTTTTGCTGATTTAGTTCATGATTGTGTTGAAGTTTACATGGATGATTTTTCAGTGTATGGTAATTCATTTGAGCATGCATTAGAGAATCTTGAAAAAGTTTTGAAGAGATGTATTGAATCTAATTTGTCCCTAAGCAATGAAAAGTGTTTTATGATGTTAAATGAAGGGATAGTATTAGGAAACTATATTTCTTCTCAAGGCATTAAAGTTGATCCATCAAAAATCCAAATCATTATCAATTTGCCAATTTCGAAGACTCAAAAAGAGGTAAGAAGTTTTCTTGGGTATGCAAGCTATTATAGAAGGTTTATTGAACATTTTAGTTTGCCTTTGTTTAAGCTTCTAGCCAGAGATGCACCTTTCAACTGGAATGATAATTGTCAGCAAGCATTTGAAACACTCAAAGAAAAGTTATCAACCACACTAGTCTTAAAAGGACCTGGAACCTACCATTTCACATCTTTATAGATGCATCTGATACTGCAGTAGGTGCCTCATTAGGCCAAAAAGAGGAGTCTTGTCATTATGCCATCTATTTCATTAGTAAAAATCTAACACCTACAGAATTAAACTACACAGTCACAGAAAAAGAAATGCTTGCAATCATACATGCTGTGAATAAATTTCGACATTATATA
>APFE031678986.1:147626-179806 GCA_000404065.3 Pinus taeda
AATTTTTGTAAGGTATGGAGTACCAAGGGAGATAGTGACAGATCAAGGTACTCAGTTTACTTCAAAGCTAGTTAAAGACATCACAGAAAAATATCAAATCAAGCACAGAAGAAGTACACCTTACCATCCACAGGCCAATGGTCAGGTGGAATCCACAAATAAAACATTGGAAGGAATTATCACTAAGACCGTATCAATGAACAGAAAGAATTGGGAAGAGAAGCTCAAAGATGCACTCTGGGCTTATAGAATCACATGGAAGAATACTACAGGATTTACACCATATCAGTTGGTGTATGGCAAAGAGGTAATGCTTCCTATTGAGTTTCAAATACATACTTATAAGATGGCTACAGATTTAGGAATTAATATTACTGAAGCACAACAAGAAAGAATTCAGCAGTTGAACCAGCTGAATGAAATGAGGCAGCGAGTAGAGGAGACAACACTCCTAATGCAGAAACAAAGGAAGCAGTGGCATGTGCACATATCAAAAAGAAATAGTTCAAAGAAGGAGACTGGGCTTTACTCTTTGACTCTAAATTCAAAGATCATAAAGCCAAATTTACCACACATTGGATGGGCCCCTATGAAATAGTTCAAGTTTATGAGAATGGGTCAGTCAAGCTTATTACCATTGATCGAGAAGGTCACCCCTTTCTTGTCAATGGCCATAGGTTGAAACTCTATCATAAGCCCATCACCAAAGAGGATTTTCTTCAAACTGTATCTTAGCAAAAGGAGGTTGAGATATTGCAGCCTTCAGCTGTAGTATCTCTACCTTAGTTCATTTCATTTCAATTTAAAAAAAAAGAAAAAACAAACAAACAAACAAACAATTCAAAAAAAAAAAAATTAAAACAAAAAAATAATAATGGTTTAGATGTGAAAACCAAACTCTGGCACACTCTAACGCAGAATTCTTACTTGAAAACCAATTCTTTGGCTGGTAAGAATTCCTTGTTCTTTTTGTTTACTGTTTGATTCATCGATTCAATAATTACTTGAGGACAAGTCAAAGCTTTAGTGGGGGAGAAGCATCAGCATTTTTTTTTTCTTATCTCATCTCCTCATTGTAAATTCTCAAAGAGTTTATCTCCTCATTGTAAATTCTCAAAGAGTTTGTTTCAGCACTTCAGTATTTCAATAAAGAAGTTGTTTTTGTCTTTGTTCTAATCAGAGGGACCCGTTTAAGCAATATGCAGTGGGACTTGTTCAGAATACTATGTTACCAGCACCAACATTAGAGGGGCCTATTCAACAAACATCAAAGGGACCTGTTAAAGATTGCTATCTCAAGCTACTTCATCAAAGCTTCAACAAAGTTTCAACAGAGTTCAAAGGTTGCTTATCACCGAGGCTCCATCAACACCAAATATCAAGGAAGCTGCACACACATAGTTCTTTTCCAGATTTCAAAGAAGTTGCACAAACATTCTCCAGATCTCATAGGGACCTGTTGTATCTAAATTCATCTCAGAGGGACCTATTATGGACAGTGAATATTATTCATATCTGAACAAGAAAGATCAGTCCTACCTATGCATGCCAACTCAACTCTTGATCAACCAATAAAGTGTAATGTATTGTTGTAATTTTGATTTTTAACATTTAAATTCTTGGATTATTTTAGTGTTAAATGTGATGACTATGACTACCTATGATCAATTTCAAAAACACCCCTATCACCCTTGCCATATTCCTAATTCCTATCATTTCCCAACACTCTAGCCTATCCACATACTCCTCCTAAGATTTTTTTAAATCTTCTATTACCACCCTCCAAGCCTTGTTATTAATTCCTCATTGGCCATCAAACCTTACTATCGGTCCAACATTCTCCCTATTCGGCCAAGTACCAATGAGCAAGGGACAGGTGGTGAACCATTAGAAAGCCAAGTGTTACACGATTTCATTCATTGTTTTTTAATCGTCCAAGTTATAACATGATCGTTTGACCCAAGTCGACTCATGCAAACAACTATCCGTTATCATACTCCAGTACTCCATACATGCTTACGACGTTCTCATGATGGTACTCATACAACCCAGTAGAGCTACTCCTCTGTCTTTGTAATATGAATACGCTCTGTTATTATCATTATAGTGAATTGGGTCAAGTCGGTTGTTAAAGTTCCATTTCATTCTCAGTTTGTAAAAAAAAGGGCGTTCCACACTAGTAATTCAAACGTTGTGGTTTCAAAAAAAAAAGGTCGAGAACAGCAAGTGCTACGAAGGGAAAGCACAGTAATTGGGCTCACAAGTTTCCACCTCCACCATAATTCAAGGACATTCACCCGGTCGCTGCCTACGCCATTGAAGAAGCTGATCTCGAAGAACAGAGGGTGCTACCAGGTCGGTTGTGTGGAGCGAAAAACAAAGGTAACAAATCAAGAGACCCTTGTTCAATTATTAAGCATAAACGAAGAGGGTTAGAGCAGGAGTTTCTCTGTCAAAATGACTAATAGAGTAGAGCCTAATGTATTTGATAGTTCCCAATATCATGATGACTGCATTATAATTTTAAGGGAAAAACAATGGCTACCCTTCTTGGAGAAGTTTAATGGGAGCAATGAAGAAGTAACTAAACAGTTTGCCTTTACATTTAATGGATAGAAAGCATTGATAGGCAACTTGTCATTTAGGATTTCAGAAGACACCATAGCACAATCCTTGGGGATCAACCCAGAAGGAGAAAAATACTTCAAAACAAAACAATTCAAGGAAAAATCATGGACCCAATTCTTGTCTAGGTCGAGGGTTTCATCTGTTAACTGGAAAAAGGGTGTCCCTAGGAGCTGGCTGATGCATCCATGGGACGAAATGGTGTATATCATTCAGAAATTTGTTACGTGTGAGGGTCGTTACAACATAGTCTATTTATACCACATCAAACTCATGTTGCATTTAAAAGGGCAGTGCACCATTAGTTTACCCTATTTCCTCTTGCAGAGCTTGACTAAGATGTCAAAAACTATCCAAAAGCAAAAGGGTAATGAGGACAAAAGCTTGTATCATTTTGGGTTAATTAAAATTCTCATTGAATTTGAAGTGCAGAAAAGGGGAAAGACATGGAAGGAATTTCTGGTTGCCAATCAAATCAAAGATGGAGAGGATAAACAAGAACGGCAAGAGAACTCAGGATTTATGCTTGGCATTGATGAAGAAATCCCTATGCGCAATTCAAGCAATGTCCCTCCACCCAGTAGTAGTGTAAGGACGAGAAAGATGAGGCAAGACGCTGCCCAGAAAATTGAGCAAGATAAAATTTTCACTACATATACAAGAAGATCCAGGAGAGTACAAAAGACCCAGCCACAAGAAGATCAACCAGAGTCAAATGCACATGCACCGATGGACATCGAGAGCAGTGCTCACTCACAGCCTAGACCAGAAGCCGAAATGGAAGTTTAGAGCAACAACAGGCAAGGAAAAGAGTCACCACTTGCAATCAAGAAACAAAGGAGGTTGGAAAAACAAATTGAAAAGTTAAAAGAAGAACTGATGGAGGCCAACATGCTGGAGAAAGTCATTAAGAGGGAGAACGAAATGTTGAGAACTCATAGTAAGAAAACCCAGCAGAAAAATGAGAAGCTTAAGGAGCAAATCAAAGAGCTTAAGGCTGAACAAACTGACATTTGCAAGTGGGCAACCAAATGGTATACTCAAAAGAAAGCCCTCAAGGAGAAATACAAGAATTTGAAACATGAGCTCCACATTCAGAAGGATGCCCAAGCTCATAAGAACATAGATGCATTGTTAAAAGTAGCAGAGGTATAGGCAGGAACAGAGTATAGAGGCAGCACATCAGGATTAGCATGAGTACATGCTAAATCATTGAGCTTGGGGGAGATGTTGGTACCATTCTATTGCCATCTTTTTCTTCTAGAAACACCATCATTTGTTTAATTTTTTCTTCCATAGACCCCTCATATCCATCGAAATTGATTAATTAATAGCATTATAGTTGTTAGTTTACATTAAAGTTAATTTATGAATTTTTATGTTAAAAATTAGGAATTTTCAACAAAAAGATTACAGGATGTCATAACTTCCTGTAAATGGTTTATCATCTGACATGTGGCATGACAGGCAAGCCAAAGCAATGGATAGGAACGAGATCTGGAATGTACATGCATGGTGAAAAATCGATTCAACAGCAAATCAAAATCTCCTGGTTATGCGGTCAATGCTGGTCAAACCCAGCCTTTTTGGTTACAAAGGCAGCAAAAAGCCATGGTTTCCCAAACCGGTTTCGTTTTGCTTTTGGAAATCGGTTTAGATTAGAAAGGACCAAAAATCACTCTTTTGTAAAAGCAGAAACATCTACTTAATGAATGTACATTCGATTTTTATAGGGACAAGCAGATAAAGACTGTGTGTTGTTTTGTTTCGAGGATAATTACGATTACGATTATTATCTCTGTGTATTGTTCCGGAACAGAACTCTTGTATGTGATTTCCATCTTCAGAATTTAATTACAGTCACCGTTTTAATCCAACAGTGTTTATGCGTTAATACTCTCGTTGCTTGAGGTTACTTCAGTGTGCCTTTGAAGCGTGGACGGGCCCTACGCGGATTGGTATACTGTTAATTTCATTTACATATTGTTTTTGAATTTGAATAGAATGCATAGTGTTTAGTGTTATTTCCATGTTTATGATTTTATCGATTTGATTAGAAATTCTTGGAGATGGTATTAATGGTGAGAGCTTGAAGATTTTATCGTTGGATCATTGAACCATATCTTGTAAGAGATTTGATCCATCGTTAGATTTTAAAGCATATCCATAGACTTTGTTTTCATGCATTTAAAATTCAGTGTGCCTTTGATTTTTCATGAATGCTTAAGTGTTAGCTAGAAAGAGCTTTTGTGCATAACATCCTTGTAAGAGGATTGAAAACTCGGTCTAGCAATACATTGTATCTTTAGGACAGTTAGATAAATTAGGTGATTTGAGTGTTAAGGTGAGAGGAAACATACTTTAACCTCCTGTAAAAGAGTGTTGTAGCCTGTCACAGTAGACACTTAGTTAGGAATCCTTTTATGTCTATAGACTTTAGACGCGTGCCTCTAAGTTTACCTACCTTGGTTGATAATAAATCTAGTCTAATCTAGCACCCTAGATTGGTCACTACAGTATCGTACACACCAAACGAAGATAATATGACCAAGTTACGACGTCGAGAATTTGGCTACCAAACTAAGTCCAGCAAGGCCCACAAACTCTTGGTCTTACATCTCCTGGGGTTAGGGTTTTGGTTGTTTAGAGTTTTCTCATGTTTTCCAATAATAAATAGGCCCTTGATCCTCATTGTAACACAGTTCAAAGGCATGTATCCTCCACATCTCTTCTAAGAGATAAGCTACCATCGCCAAAACTATCTTATTTCCATTCTGTTTGAAAGCATAGTTCAATATTTTTCTATTTATGAAATGAAGTGTTTTTCTGCTGCATCTTTGTGTTTATGATTATATCTGTAAGTTGTTGTGTTCCTGTTTAAGTTCAGATCAGTGGTATCAGAGCGGTCTGCTCTTTCTCTATTTTTCTTTGCATGTCCCAAACGAGGTCAGCACATAAGGAGTTAGGGCTTGATCTAGTTGAACCATTGCAATATCATCCCCTCAAAACCCGACGACCTCCCATGGCTGAAGAAAATAAAGATGAGGGAGCAAGAGTTCCTTTCAAAATGTTTCTTAAGGAAGCCCTCAAGCGACAGAGGGACGCGATGATGGATAAATTTTCCCATATCCTTCAATGGCTACCCACAGGCGATGCATCTTTATCCAACAACCACTCTAGAGGTGCCACTCCTTTTAAGGTACAAATTAACTTCGATATTCCCATAACCGAAGGCCTGATAGATGCAGACGCCGTAGATCAATGGTTAAATCTATTGGAAGGATATTTTTCATTTCATGACTTTTCCAGTAGGGAAAATATTACTTTTTCACTTCTTAAAGCTGCCCCACATGTCAAGGATTGTTTGGAAACCTACTGTGAACAAAAGGATGAGAGTAAACCCTCATTGTTTTTCAGCTACACCCACTTGGAATTATTTCCGAGATGCCATCAAAGAACAATATTGTCGGGAGCTATGAAGACAAACGGATCAAGTGGACCACACTACAGCGAGGAAGGGACCTAGATGTGCCAGAGTTCACAAATACTTTCCATACCCTTCGCACGAAGTTGGGTATCAAGGATACTGAGTGGAATTTGGTGCTCAAGTACCGTGTTTGTCTACACAAGTACATCCAGGACGAGATGGAGTTCCTAGACATTTGCTCGCTTAGCGCGATGTTTGGTACGCTATCAAGATTGAGCAGAAGTTTAAACAAAAGAAGCGGACTTTTGATATGTGAATCCAAAGCAAGCAAAAGGTGCCCCCAAACCACACAACAAAAGACCAAGCCAAGGCGGCACTACCCAGGACAACCCACTGAACCCGCAAGAAAAGAACAACACCCCAAAGATGAAGAAGGACACAGGAAAATGGTGTGAGTTCCATAAGAGCTCCACTCACAATACAAGTGAGTGTTAGACCAAGCAGTCACTGGTGGCCGAGCTAAAGGCTTCCGAATCAGACGAAGGTTTCGAATCTAAATTATAACTTGATAAGGGAACTAAAAAAGGGAATAATATCATTAATGCAGAGCCTAGTGCCACTGTGGCCACCACCAAGATCCATAAGATTGAGCCTAAAGATCCAGAGGAGGGAGAATGCCTCTTCCACTCACAGATGTGGGTGAAGGGTTATCCACTACAGTTCATTGTCGACAGCGGGAACCAAAAGAACCTCATTTCAGCAAAGTTCGTGAAGCGATTGGGCCTAAAGACTATAACACATCCACATTCATACACCATCGGGTAGCTTCACCAAGGAATAGATCTTCGTGTCAACCAGAAGTGTCGCCTTCCCTACAGCATCAAGCCTTTCACAGATAAGGTACTGTGTGATGTTTCTCATCTTGAAGTTTGTGATGTATTTTTAGGACAACCATACTTGTGGAAGCGACATGCTCTATATGAGTCTAGACCTCGCTCTTTGATTATTACTTTGTCTAATAAGTTGTACAGGATACCGGAGGTAGCCCTGCCTATCACCGTCTTTTTGATAACTACAAAGCAATGCAGTAAGATCATTTCCCAAACCCAACAACAAAAATTCTTCAAGTTGAAGAATCGCCTCTATTCTGCACCATTTCTCACATTACCAGACCTGCAACAACCATTTGAGATTGAGACAGATGCCTCTGACTATGCTATTGGTGTAGTTCTTACTCAACATGGGCACCAGTGGCTTACCACAGTGAGACACTTTCAGACACAGTCTGAAAGTACCCCACTTACGACAAGGAAATGTATTCCATTGTGAAAGCCTGCCATCAATCGAAGAATTACATTTTGGGGAAGGAAATGGTCATCCACATATACCACTGACCTCTACAGTTCATACAGACACAAGGGAAGTTGTAGAACGATCGCCATAAAAAATAGTCCACCTATTTGCAACTGTTCCATTTGAACATTAAGTATAAGAAGGGCGGCACCAATAATGTTTTTGATTGCCTCAACTGACCACTGTTCATGACATTGATCATTGTGCTTGACTCCAGTGGGAACAAGATATCGAGGTGGCTGCATGTTTACAAGAGCGATACAAAATTCAGCAGCATATACCAGACACTTCTGGAAAGGAAGCAAGTTCCAAATTTCAACCTTTAGGATGCACTGTTATGCCATTTGGGACACATTTGTGTTCCTTTAAGTGAGGGTGCCAATATGATTTGGGAGGCGCACTACAGTCGGGTTGTTGGACATTTCGGAGTAGAGAAAACAGTGGCGATATTGCAAAAGTGTTTTTTTTTGCTGAAACTTTGTCAGGATGTTGGGAAGTACATTAGATCCTACACCACCTGTGCCATTGCCAAACCAACCATCAAGAAGCAATGCCTATATACTCCTCTACCTACTCCTAACTAGCCTTGGGAATCTATCTCCATGGATTACATGTCGGGACTTCCTTCTACTAGGCACGACAATGATTGCATTTTCGTGGTCATCGACAGATTCTCTAAGATGGCCATCGTGACAACCTATAAGAAGAGTATCACAGTAAATGCCACTGCTAATCTCTTCTTTGAGCGAGTATGGGTACACTTTGGGTTCCCAGAGTCCACTGTCTCATATCGAGACAATAGATTCCTAAGTGCACTTTGGTCAAGTCTATGATCGATGTTGCATACAAAACTTACTAAGTCCACGACTTTCCATCCCTAAACTAATGGCAAAATAGAGGTTGTCAACAGGATTATCGTACACATTATGCGCATGTACAACTCGAAGAATCCATGCACAAGGGTTGAAATTCTCCCCTATATCCAACATGGTTAGCATAGAGCTCTCCACAGCTCAACAAGCCACATCCCCTTTCAAGTAGGGTTGGGATTTCATCCATTATGCCCCATTGATGTGGTCGTACCAGTTGCAGCCACTCAAGTCGATTTGGCTCACGTTTAGTTGAAGCTAAAAGGGATAATAGCTTCATTGAGCGCATTCAACACATCCGCCATCAGGTCCATGATATATTGGATAGAGCCACTGCTAAGTACAAGCAGTGCCATGATCAGCATCGAATGCCACACAAGTTCCAGGTAGGTGACAAAGTTTGGCTACATTTGCAATACAAGATTCGCCCACTCTGATATGGGTCATACACCATCACCAAGGTCGCCAGTGATAATGCCTTCGAGCTTAGCATCCCACCATTCCTTGTTCTGCACCCAGTGTTCAATGTAGATCGCCTTCGGCCATACTTTCCACCATTGTTGGATAGATCTAGCATTGTAGAATAGCTGACACTGACAGATCTCAACCCGGACTACATGGCACAGGCCACAAATGATCAGATAATGGACACACAGATCAGGAACACTCGCCAAAATAGGATACATCTATATCAAGTTTCCAAAGTAGGCCAACACCTTCACCGGGGCAAGTGATTCACCAGGGACCAAGTTCAACAGAAATTTCCTTACCTCATGGAGTCTCTGCACACAATAGGGACCATTGCTTCCTAAGGGGGGATGAATGATCTAAGTGGATTTTGGTCGCCACTCGCCTATTCCACCCAGACCCCCCAATCAATTTCATATGTTTCCTTGTTCATTTCAACATTTACTATTTTTAGCAGGTTTTCGGGTCTTGAACTTCTGGAGCAGTTTTGACCCCCTAAACAGTGCTTTTTGGGGGTCTGTGTCAGGCACAAAACCATACGTAAGGCCCTACGGTGAAACCTGTAGTACTCTGAGAGGCCTTTCCAACAAGGTATCATACGTTCCAAATGGAGATAATATGACCAAGTTACGACCCCAGGAATTTGGTCGCCGAACTAACCCCAACGGGGCCCACAAACTCTTGGTGTTACATTTCCTTGAGTTAGGGTTTTCGTTGTTTAGGGTTTTCTCATGTTTTCAAATAATAAATAGGTCCTTGAGCCTCATTGTAACATAGTTCAGAGGCATGTAGCCACCACATCTATTCTCATAGATAAGCTACCATCGCCCGATCTATCTTATTTCCATTTTGTTTGTAAGCATAGTTCAGTATTTTTATATTAATGAAATGAAGTGTTTTTCTATTACATATATGTTTTTATGATTGTATCTATAAGTTGTTGCATTCCTGTTTAAGTTCATATCAAATATTATGTAAACATATTTTTATGATAAAATTTATTGAGATGAAATATTTTGTGGGTTTACGAATGGATGAATGTTTTATGTTTGTTTTTTAAGAAGAGAATAAATTAGGATTTGGATAATCTTAGAGAAAAACACCCTTAATCCAATACAGAAACAAAAAAGTCAATGTTGACTTCGTTGTTGTTTCTTCGAGTGGGGTGAGGTTTGCTCGACCAATGTTAAACTACTCCAACAATTTATTCTCAAAACCAAGAGGAGCTCATTCATGTATTCATATTTTCTATATTAGAATCTCCATATTAGAATGATTTTGTTTCAAATTGTCCATATCACAATCTCAATATTTCCTTTGTTGCCCTCTTCTTGGCAAATACAACGTTCAACCATTGTAGCATCTCCACAATCCATTAGTGATTCATGTTTAAAAACAAAATTATATACTTTAACAAAACCTAGAACTGATCTTAAAAACTTTAAAAGGGGAAACAATTACCACAATATCAAAATGGAAAAGTACAATTTTGTAGATAATTCTCAACAAAGCGTCAATATTAATCAATACATCCAATATTTCCTCCCATCTCCACCAATAGCATTTGGGGCATCTATGAATTCCAAACATACTCTTGCATAGATGCCATACATGCTACTAGTGAAGATGGGAGGAAATATTGGTTGTCTTGACCAGTATCGATACTCGGTATGAGAAGTATCTATAAAAATACACTTTTATGTTTTGATATTGTGGTAATTGTTTCCCTTTACAAATTACAGTGTCGACTAGTACACGAGGTAAAGAAAACTATAATGATATTTTTATTAATTAATAATAACAAGAAATATCAATTTAACATTTATTTTTTGTTACAACTAATGATACGCCCCTCTTGCGGCAGCCTAAACAATGTCATGAGTATAGACTAGGCCATCAAAAATAAATAAAAAGAAAAATAAACTATTATAATAGTTATATCATTAGAAACATCATGTACCATATTATGAAAACATATTTTTGATGATAATCTTTTTTGAGATGAAGTATTCTATGTCTATGATTAATGAATGAATGAATGTTATGTGTTAATGAATAATTGTTATATGTCCCTTTATGTACATGACATTGTTTCATATTATGTAAAAATATTTTTTATGATAAAATTTATTGAGATGAAATATTTTGTGGATTTACGAATGAATGAATGAATTTTTGCTATTTTTTTTATGTATCTTAATGTCTTTCTTTCAACTGTTTCCTATATCGTAGATAGATTAGGTACTAGGGAATTGAGAGTCATGTGAGGGGTCGGAGGGGTCATCATAGATTCCACCTTCACGTGGTTGGCTCTATTCAGTAGACAATAAATTAGGATTTGGATAATCTTGGAGCAAAACGCCCTCAATCCAATAGAGAAACAACAAAGTCAATGTTGACTTCACTACTACTCCATTGAGTGGAAGAAAGTTTTCTGCAAGATTAAACTACTCCAAAAATTTATCCTTGAAACCAAGAGGATCTCATTCAAGTATTCATGGATGAAATTCTTTTTAATTATTATTTATTCATGCAATTAAATTTAATATTTGGTCAAATTTAATCTAAGTTTGCCTAATTAGTCTCATGAATATGTGTAGGACAACTAGTTTCAATTTGGATGTTGAAGTGGAATAACTATCTAAAGAAAATAGCTCAAAATGTTTTTTTTTTACATAATGTGTTGCTGTTTGTATTCCAAAAAAGATTGGGGAGGCTAAGCTCCATTGTTGCAAGGCATTATGCCCAGGAAGCAAATTGAGGAAATATTACGGGAGGGACATAATTTCCCTTTGCTTATGTCATTCTTGACTTTTGGAAAACATGAACTAGTATAGATTCTAATAAACTGAAGTAGTAGGAAATAGAATTTGCAAGTCATGCTTAATCAATGTTTATATGACTGATTTGGTGGGTTGTAGATTCTTCAAGATTGCCTTCAACACCTTCATTCCTTAAATTTGATGAGATGGTGCTAGGAGCGTTACTTTTTTCCATGATGAACTTTAGGGTGTCAATGGACTCTTGGACATGACTGCATCTATTTGAAAGGTCATTGAGCTACTCCTGAAGAGAAGAAACTCTATGAAGAAAGAGATTGAGGTCAGCCTCATGCTTCTCCTTAGTGATCCGGGCATGGGTGTCGATTTTGGTGTCCAAAATCTTCTAGTAAGCTAAGATTTACTCCAGTTCTGCCTGTAGATCAGCACAGTTTAAGCAGTCCTCATTTCTCGCCATTGCGTATGGCCAAACTGAATTCTCCGTGCGCAACAAAGGTAGAGTGCTACAAGATTATTGTTCCAAAGAGCCTGGGAAGAAAAATCTTGGTGGAGGTTTAACAGAAATGAACCAGATGGAAGGAGAACGAAGGCCTAGAGAAATATAGGATCGGTCGGGAACAAACGAGGGATGGAGTGAATGCAGCCAAGGAAAGGAAGAGTTGTGATTCTGAGTGAATAAGAGCACGAATATGTAGGCAGGCTCCGACAAGGGGATAAGGAAGAGTGGAGAGGGAGTCACAGGTATATTGAGAGATAAATCACGGGAAAGGGATGAGAGAATCAGAGCACCTTGGGTGATGGGACAGAAGTGGGATTGGCAAATCGATTTCAGAGATATGGTGGTAGAGTAATCATCATTATAGATTTCAATGAAGATTTTTGCTGGAACAAGGATCAGATTCCGCCTGAAGATGCTGCGAACAACAGTGAAAAGGTACCCAATGTTATTGAAAATTTATGCGGTCGGTCTGAGTATTGATTTGCTTCTGATCATGGCAGGTAATTTTGTGATTCAATGGAGTTGCATAGGATATTGCCTATGGATTTGGAGCAGGCTCTATTTTCACGAGTATCAGCCTCCTTGTTAAGGTAGCGAAGAACATGGAAGAAACAAACTTCTTTCATTTTCTGGGTCAGAGCTTGACAACGAGCAATAGTTTGTTGTAGGAGCACATTGGAGGCTCTCCGGTTATAAATCATTAGACTAATGATGATGGTAGAGTCTCCAAGGATCATTGCAGTGCTTATGCCAAGTTTTTGAAGCTGAATGAGCCCTTGGTATAGTGCGAGAGCTTCAACCCTATTATTGGAGAGGGGGCCTAATCCCCATTCATAAGCCATTTTGATATCTCCATTGGCATTGCAGATGATTCCACCAGCCCCTACCATTCCTGGATTAGATTTGGAGGCCCCATCGAAGAAGAGATAGTGAGTGTTATAGTTTTTGAGCTAGATGGAAAACTCCTCATATTTCATGCTTATTTTCCAACTGTGATCAGAGTTGTTTCGATGGTTGCTAATGCCACTCCCGCTTTGGCCACTGTTACTTTTATCCAACAAGTACCCTATGAAATTCCTTTCTTCAACACAAAGATTAGCAATGTCAATTTTCTTTTTAATTTTGACTGAGATAGCTTCCAAAGTTAGACTCCTTGCCTTGCTACATAATTTCCTGATGTTGGTTTCTTTGTCTTTGAAGACCATACGGTTTCTTGCCAACTATATGTTCTATTAGATTCGGTCTTTACATCCCTCCATCAGAGATCATTTCTCTTTATTGCATTTTATTTTTAGTTGTCTCATCCCGTTCATTCATCTGCATTCCACTAGGGGCATGCCATAATGTGACGGAAGGGTCTTGTCAGTCATTACCCCTCATGCTTTGTACCTGTTGGCTCAGGTCTGTTCATCAAAATTCATTAAATCAAATTTAAGTCATTTACAGTCTTGTTCTAATCTATTGGTCATCAAAGAGTTATTTAAGGTTTTTAGGTCTTTTTAGGTCTAAGGTTTAGTTGATTTAGTCCTCAAAGTGTCCAATAAAGCTAGCAAGCCAAAGGGAGGATCAAAATAAGTTTTTATTTCAAATTTTTATCATCAATAATGTTCAAGAATGTTTCTTCTTCAAAACTCTGTTTTGAAGAAGAAATCATCAAATTTGTTTTTAAATATGTAATTTTTCAAAGTTTTTAGTCATGAAACATTCCAAGCGCTACCTTGCTCCTTTGCCAAAATCCGACGCCACCATCCCTGCAAAAATCAACCAAGAAAAAATTATTTCAAGCAAAAAATCAAAAGGAAATTTGAAAGAACAGAGTTGTATTAAAGGTGAAGAAATGTCAATTTTGAAACATTACAAAGTGGGTCTTTACAAAGAGAAAATCAAAGCCATGTCTTTTGAAGAGATTTCAATGTTTATCAATGCCATTTGCATTCAAGAGGTTGATTGAAGTCGAAATTTAGTGGAGAGAGGGAAAAACTTGTGAATTTTCAAGCTAAGACTGTGTTTAGAGTGCACGCGGCGCATTGGAGGAAGTCGCGGTGCATCCACAAGACGTAGCGCATTGGGCAATTTGCCACAGTGCATTTTTCCTCTGGCGCGGCACATCCAGGAGACACGATGCACTGGGATTGTGCGTGGCGCACAGAGCCTCCAAGGAAAAAATTCATTACAGCTTCAATTAAATTTCATTTCTTTTGCTCCAAGCTAGGCAGGCGATCTCACGCGCTTTCTCCACTGAATTTTCTTCGAAATTTTACATTACAAAGTGCCCATTACATTGCTCACGAAATCCCAATTCAATTCTATGAGCTATAGGTTTTGCTTTGCCGCATTGTGTTTGTATTCGATTTACCTGTAGCAAATTGGTTGCATTCAGTGCAATTCTTGGAAAACAGAGGTTTTTGCCATATATCAGGAGGAGCTCTAGAGTCCCGTCAAGCTCTTATAGTGGACTCGAGTCATTGAAAACTGATGGGAAATTTGAGGATGCTTATTAGCATGGCATTGAGTCTCAAAACGGTTTTGAGATGTTAAGATCTTCAGTAACAACAAGGAGAAATTATTAATTTTCAACATGTTGTAAATAAGGGGCCTGCAGTACTATCATGACTATAAGACCTCTCATGACTAGAGAAATTTTATGAATAGTAGAGAGATATGGTTGATAAATCTTCCCATTTTCAAGTGTGCAAACAGATAAGAGACTGGTTTTTGCGAAAACTATTATGACCTATGTTACCATGCCAGAGTCTTGCAAATCACCTTGCTCAATTGAAAGAATCATCTTAATACAATAGGCAAGTAGAATAGTCTCTTGTGTACAAGTTAAGAAGTGTTTCAAAGTTACAGGCTGTGGTGAAAGAAAGCAAAAGGATGGATGGTACCAGGATACACATGGGATCTTGCATTCAGAAGAAAGTTTTAACAGCGAAAAGTAAATCACAGAGCATTGAATTTGGATGCTCCATTATTCCAGGTCTGCCTGATGATGTAGCTAAGCATTGTCTTGCACTTGTGCTCTATGTGAATTTTCAGTCATTGGCTTCTGTTTGTAAGTCATGGAGGAAATTCATTCAAACCAGAGAGTTCTCTGTTGTAAGAAAACATGCCGATACAATGGAAGAATGGCTTTATGTACTAACTGAAGATCCAAAGGATAAAGGAACCCGCTGGCAGGTTCTAAATCCTCTGCATGGCTGATGGCAGACTCTTCCTCCTATGCCTGGTCCTGTTGAGGCAGCATTCGGATTTGTTGTGATCTATCGAAAACTTCTGGTCATGGCAGGTTTAGTTGAAGACGATGATGGCAATGCTCGAGCTTCAGCAGATGTATACCAATATGACTCAACCTTAAATAGATGGAGCATGCTTTCAAAGATGAATGTGGCACACTATAAATTTGCTTGTGCGGTGGTTAATGGCCTTGTCTATGCAGCTCATGGCATGGAACATGTGGAGAGAATCTTTCAAGTGTTGAAGTGTTTGACCCGCAGAACGACTGATGGAGTCTAATTGAAAGTCTAAGATGCCCAAGATGGGGTTGCTTTGCTTATGCGTTTGAAGATAAGTTATATATCATGGGTGGCAGATCAAGATTCACAATTGGGTATTCAAGATCTATTGATGTTTATATCCCTAAATTCCATACCTGTGATGAAATTAAATGTGGGTGTACTACGGTCACTGTTGGTGCTGTCTTGGACGAGAAATTACTGGGAAAAGATGACGAGATAGAAAAAGCAGAGGGTTCCTTTGAGATTGACCTGCCAGATGCTGAAATGGGAAACGTGTGTACACGTTTCCCTCCTAAGCCACGTGGTTATATCCATATTGGGAACACAAAGGATGCTCTTTTAAACCAATACTTTGCTCAGAGGTATAAAGGGCGCTTAATCATACACTTTGATGACACAAATCCTGCTAAAGGGAGTAATGAATTTGTTGAGAATATTCTAAATGATTTGGATATACTCGGTATCAAAGGAGAAGGACCCACATATACTTCATATTATTTTCCGCAGTTAATGGAGATGGCTAAGAAATTAATATCTGAAGGAAAGCCAAGAGCAGATGTAGAAAGATAGGAACGGATGCCTATTTTGTCCTCAGTGACGATTTTATGAGATCCACGCAATAGTTTTCGCCTTTTAATTGGTCATCAGAGAAATTCAAGGGAACGTTGTTCTGTCTTTAGAACAGATGGATGACTCTTTTTATATTTTCATCATTTCAGTTGAAACAACTCTCTATTTTCAGCGATCTATTTTCCCAACTCTGAAATTATCTATTGTATAGTAAATTATTTTGTAAGGTGTTTTGAGTTCTGGAAAAGTTGTGGAAGAAAGCTCAGCACCTCACTGTACAGTTTGGCCAGGAAATTAATAAAATGATGCAGCTCTGATTCATGAGATGCCTATGGTATGAGTTTAGCATATGTTTCCTCTTTCTGTTTCATATGTATCTTGTTATGTTTTACAGCTCATTCATAATCAGTTTCAGTTGAATTTTTTTAAGTAAGAAAGGTAGAATCCAATTTATTGCTATGCCTGGTAAAAGCATTCATCCTCTGTGTGTCTTCTTCTGTTTGAAAAGGATTCATTATATATGCCCTTTTCAGCTTCTCAACAGTGTTTCCATTCCATATTATTTCAGTTTGATTGCTAAACCTCCTGCCTATCTTGCCTCACGAAACATTCTGCGTCTTTGATGTAATTTCTCAGCTCATTGCTATGTTGTTCTTTGTTCCATACAGCTTTGAAAAATCAGTCATTTATTTAAACTACCTCTTTCATATTTATTTACTAGCCTAAAATCAGTATTCATTTTGAGTCATCTCAGAGCATATTGTTTATTTTTTACTGAGCGTGACCCGAAGAGAGCCCTCTCATGTTCTGGTAGGGCTAGCTACCAGACTGAGCGTGGTTTGTGGTTATCTTGAATTTTTCCTTCCTTCAGCCTAGGGCAGATTTAGGCTCTAACATAGTGGCGACTTCGCTGGAGAGAGAAAATGGTTTGCTTGTAGATTGTCTTGCCCCAGCATCGGTAATTAAGTTTAGATCTGATGGTTGATGGTGGACAACGATCAGACAGAAGAAGGTTGAAATCATTCACCTGGTGACACCATTCACTGAAAAATCCAGAAATCAATGCTTCATGGTGACTCCATTGTAGGAAGATCAGTAGCATTAAGGTTTTCAAGATGGAACGGGTTGTAAGAATATATGCTCCCATGAGCCGAGATCACATTCCAGGCTTTCCAAATAAAATTTCGAAGGCAGGTTGGTCAAGGAATTTCCCTACGTTTAAAGATGATGATAGGAAGGATGTTGCTTTACATCTGATTAGATTTCACATGCATATTCGCAAATCGAAGGTTGATTTTCCTGAAGATTGTTTGATGAATATATTCTTGGCCACTCTGGAAGGAATCTTGGTATGAAAGTTTACCGCCTGCTTGTATTTATTGCTTGAAATATTTTCATACCCTGTTCTTTGAAAGATATAAAGAATCTTATCCATCATTACATTTAGTTCAGGACTGTTGCAAACATGCTTATAGTTTTATTGAAAGCCTTGAGAAATATTATGAAGATGATAATTTCATGGATGATGAGATCATGGAAGCATTGTATGAAAATTCGTTTCAGCAGCACACAAAAATCTTAGAGGATACTTATGAATATCAGCAGGTTGAAGATTTCCATATGGCTGAAAATGATGAGAGAAGAAGTTTTATTTCAGATCTGGTTGAAATAAAAGATGATACACAGGAAAATGATGTTCCAATCTCAAATAATCATGATGATAAATCAGATTGAGAGACAGATTGTGATGACCAAGAATACCTTCTGTTGAAGCCCATGACAGAGAACTTTGCTCTTGAAATCATCTGGAATGAAGAAGACAGAGTTATGGATCCAAATGTTCTCATGTCACAAGAACAAAGCCTTCATAAAGAGGTAATCCAGTCAGTTCATGAACAACAAGATGAGATCTTTGTTCAAGTCAGTGAAAAAGCTCTCTTGATTAATTTATGGTAGATGATAGAAATGATAGTGTTGGGTTTCAAGAATCATCTGAAGTTTCTTCTCTTATGATCGATGAATGTAATGAGAAACATGACAATCTGGCTGTTATATCATATGAAGATGATCAAAATAATATTCAGACTACAGAATATCAGAACATTCAGCACTGCCTTTCAGATTCTTCTTCATATGTCTCATGTTTTGAAATGTTTTTCCAAGAGGAGATCTACTCATCTACTTGTTCAGAATTTTTTGAGGACCAAGAACATACTTTTACTGAAGTACATTATGAAGGAAGATCAGAATCAAAAGAAAAAAACACCTTGTTTCTTCATGTTTTTCAGTATCCACTGACAAATCTGTTGCAGTCCGCAGTGAAGGTGATTATCGCAGTATTCAATGATGAAGGAGTTCATGGTCAAGGATGCTCGGTTCCAAGTATCTATTGTCGACCAGGAGATATGATCAGGAGAATCAATCAAGAAGGCATCTGCTTGATTGGTTGCATTGGCATTTTGATATACTTTGATGGTATATTGTCTTGTAAGAAACATAGGTGGTCATGTACTGCCATCAAGCTTTAAGTTTTAAGTTCAAGTCTTGGTATTTTGAGTTAGTTTGTCAGAGTCAAGTTTTTTCAGTCATTTCAGTTTACATCGAGTTAGTTTGAGTCGAAATTCCAGTCAATAAATTGAGTCATGTTGGTTTGTCTAAATAATGCACTCCATAGCCCAATGGATGAAGACATTGTCTAGCTCTCCTAGAGATCTGTCGTTTTTGGCACTTCCAGGGAGCTACCATCCCCATTGGAGCCAATGTTAGAGTCGGTCTTTACATCCCTTCGTCAAAGATCATTTCTCTTTATTGCATTTCATTTTTAGGTGTCTCATCCCATTCATTCATCTGCATTCTGCTAGGGGTATGCCAAAATCTGACGGAAGCGTCTTGTCAGTCATTACCCCTCATGCTTTGTACCTGCTAGCTCAGGTCTGTTCATCAAAGTTCAGTAAATCAAATTTAAGTCATTTACAGTCCCGTTCTAATCTCTTGGTCAGCAAAGAGTTATTTAAGGTTTTTAGGTCTTTTTTGGTCTAAGGTTTAGTTGATTTAGTCCTCAAAGTGTCCAATAAAGCCAGCAAGCCAGAGGGAGGATCAAAATAAGTTTTATTTCAAATTTTTATCATCAGTAATGTTCAAGAATGTTTCTTCTTCTAAACTCTGTTTTGAAGAAGAAATCATCAAATTTGTTTTTAAATATGTAATTTTTCAAATTTTTTAGTCATGAAACATTCCAGGCACCACCCTGCTCCTTTGTCGAAATCCGACGCCACCATCCCTGCAAAAATCAACCAAGAAAACATTATTTCAAGCCAAAAATCAAAAGGAAATTTGAAAGAACAGAGTTGTATTAAATGTGAAGAAATGTCAATTTTGAAACATTACAAAGTGGGTCTTTACAAAGAGAAAATCAAAGCCATGTCTTTGAAGAGATTTCAATGTTTATCAATGCCATTTGCATTCAAGAGGTCGATTGAAGTCGAAATTTAGTGGAGAGAGGGCAAAACTTGTGAATTTTCAAGCTAATACTGTGTTTAGAGTGCGCACGGCGCATTTGAGGAAGTCGCGGCGCATCCACAAGATGCGGCACATTGGGCGATTTGCCACAGTGCATTTTTCCTCTGGCGTGGCGCATCCAGGAGACGTGGCACATTGGGCTTGTGCGCAACCCATAAAGCCTCCAAGGCAAAAATTCATTACAGCTTCAATTAAATTTCATTTCTTTTGCTCCAAGCCAGGCAGGCGATCTCACGCACTTTCTCCACTGGATTTTCTTCGAAATTTCACATTACAAAATTCCCATTACATTGCTCACGAAATCCCAATTCAATTCTGTGAGCTATAGGTTTTGCTTTGCCGCATTGTGTTTGTATTTGATTTACCTGCAGCAGATCGGTTGCGTTCAGTGCAATTCTTGGACAACAGAGGTTTATGCCATATATCAGGAGGAGCTGTAGAGTCCTGTCAAGCTCTTATAGTGGAATCGAGTCATTTAAAACTGATGGGAAATTTGAGGATGCTTATTAGCATGGCATTGAGTCTCAAAACGGTTTTGAGATGTTAAGATCTTCAGTAACAACAAGGAGAATTATTAATTTTCAACATGCTGTAAATAAGGGGCCTGTAGTACTCTCATGACTATAAGACCTCTCATGACTAGAGAAAGTTTATGAATAGTAGAGAGATATGGTTGATAAATCTTCCCATTTTCAAGTGCGCAAACAGATAAGAGACTGGTTTTTGCGAAAACTGTTATGACCTATGTTACCATGGCAGAGTCTTGCAAATCACCTTGCTCAATTGAAAGAATCATCTTAATACAATAAGCAAGTAGAATAGTCTCTTGTGTACAAGTTAAGAAGTGTTTCAAAGTTCCAGGCTGTGGTGAAAGAAAGAAAAAGGATGGATGGTACCAGGATACACATGGGATCTTGCATTCAGAAGAAAGTTTTAACAACAAAAAGTAAATCACAGAGCATTGCATTTGGATGCTCCATTATTCCAGGTCTGCCTGATGATGTAGCTAAGCATTGTCTTGCACTTGTGCCCTGTGTGCATTTTCAGTCATTGGGTTTTGTTTGTAAGTCATGGAGGAAATTCATTCAAACCAGAGAGTTCTCTGTTGTAAGAAAACATGCCGGTACAATGGAAGAATGCCTTTATGTACTAACTGCAGATCCAAAGGATAAAGGAACCCGCTGGCAAGTTCTAAATCCTCTGCATGGCCAATGGCAGACTCTTCCTCCTATGCCTAGTCCTACTGAGGCAGCATTTGGATTTGTTGTGATCTATGGACAACTTCTGGTCATGACAGGTTTAGTTGAAGACGATGATGGCAATGCTCGAGCTTCAGCAGATGTATACCAATATGAATCAACCTTAAACAGATGGAGCATGCTTTCAAAGATGAAGGTGGCACGCTATAAATTTGCTTGTGCGGTGGTTAATGGCCTTCTCTATGCAGCTGGTGGCATGGAACATGTGGAGAGAATCTTTCAAGTGTTGAAGTGTTTGACCCGCAGAACGACTGATGGAGTCTAATTGAAAGTCTAAGATGCCCAAGATGGGGTTGCTTTCCTTATGTGTTTGAAGATAAGCTATATATCATTGGTGGCAAATCAAGATTCACAATTGGGTATTCAAGATCTATTGATGTTTATATCCCTAAATTCCATACCTGGGATGAAATTAAATGTGGGTGTACTATGGTCACTGCTGGTGTTGTCTTGGACGAGAAATTATTGGGCAAAGATGACGAGATAGAAAAAGCAAAGGGTTCCTTTAACATTGACCTACCAGATGTTGAAATGGGAAACATGTGTACACGTTTCCCTCGTGAGCCACGTGGTTATCTCCATATTGGGTACACAAAGGCTGCTCTTTTAAACCAATACTTTGCTCAAAGGTATAAAGGGCACATAATCATACGCTTTGATGACACAAATCCTGCTAAAGAGAGTAATGAATTTGTTAAGAATATTCTAAATTATTTGGATACACTTGGTATCAAAGGAGAAGGACCCACATATACTTCAGATTATTTTCCGCAGTTAATGGAGATGGCTGAGAAATTAATATCTGAAGGAAAGCCGAGAGCAGATGCAGAAAGATAGCAACGGAATGCCTATTTTGTCCTCAATGATGATTTTATGAGAAATTCAATGGAACGTTGTTTTGTCTTTAGAACAGATGGATGACTCTTTTTCTATTTTCATCATTTCAGTTGAAACAGCTCTCTATTTTCAGCGATCTGTTTTCCCAACTCTGAAATTATCTATTGTATAGTAAATTATTTTGTAAGGTGCTTTGAGTTTTGGAAAAGTTGTGGAAGAAAGCTCAGCACCTCACTATACAGTTTGGCCAGGAAATTAATAAAATGATGCAACTCTAATTCATGAGATACATGTGGTATGAGTTTAGCATATGTTTCCTCTTTCTATTTCATATGTATCTTGTTATGTTTTACAACTCATTCATAATCAGTTCCAGTTGAAAGTTTTTAAGTAAGAAAGGTAGAACCCAGTTTATTGCTCTGCCTGGTAAAAGCATTCATCCTCTATGTGTCTTCTTTTGTTTGAAAAGGATTCATTATATATGCCCTTTTCATCTTCTGAACAGTCTTTCCATTCCATATTATTTCAGTTTGATTGTTAAACCTCCTGCCTATCTTGCCTCACAAAACACTCTGCATCTTTGATGTAATTTCTCAGCTTATTGTTGTGTTGTTCTTTGTTCCATAAAGCTCTGAAAACTCAGTCATTTATTTAAACTACCTCTTTCATATTTATTTACTGTTGCGGGATATTATCCCCTAAGGCTCTTGGGTGGAACCCTAGCAGACTGAAAGTTGTCTAAGTCAAGAAACATACACACACACAGCCGTTTATGCTATAAAAAGCTACTTCTAGGGTGAGAAGGACATACCTGAGGTCCTACGTTTGGGGTAGTTACTCAAGGGTGCAAACCCTTCTTCACGTCCCTTCCGCTCCTTTGCCCTGCAAAAACAACAATTCCAAGGATTGCAGCAGTATACGGACAAAGATTTACATAAAAAAAATGATCTTTATGTTATATAAGGGAGGAGTTAGTTACAAACTTCTAAACATCTATTCAAGCATGAAATTCAAATATGAACATCATTAACATAAAGAAAGAAGCGTTTCGGGAACTAGACGTGTTTCTTTATTAGACAAATAGAATAGTATGAAAAAAAAGCAATATCACCTGAACCACTTCTGCAGGCTCAAAGCTCAGCCTCCTTCTGGATCCGTCCCGCCTCAAGCCTCTAATAGGTCACCTTCCAATACTCACTCCAAGATGTCATGACTAAGGGATGAACATCAAATCACAAGGAAACAAGGGGTTCCTGTACAAGATGGGGGAAGTGCAGAAGGCACAAGGGTCTTCAGACCTGATCAGGGGGAAATCTCGGTATAATAACCTTTCTCTATACTCTCTCCTCCTTTAGGCCTTCCCTTTGGTGTCTTTTTATACCAATTCCAAAGTAGTTTTTTTAGTTAGGAATTGGTTGGGGACAGTTGAGGCCACGGGCACTAACAGGTGATCAGCAGGTAAAACCCGCGATCTCCGCCCGAAAATAAGGAGTTTTATATTTTTTTTAAATGTTTTAATACATATACGCGGGTTAGGTATGTATGAACCCACGTATACACGCGTTTAACTCAGGGAAATGTCACGTACAGGGAATAAAACACTGTTTTTTAGATATTGGACCAGGTCTAGAAGGAGGGGTTGCCCTAGGCCATGGGTGTAGCATCACAAACCATACTGGTGAGATTTGGAGCTATAACAATCCTTCCAAACATTTGTTTACTATCTCAATTTTCCCATAAGATTGAGGATGATAAGATGAACTACGAGCTAACTGAGTACCAAGACAAGAAAATAATTTTTTCCAAAAATTTCCAGTGAAGATGGGATCTTTGTCACTTACAATAATCTTTGGGTTTCCATGTAGCTTTTGAATTGTTTCCATAAATGAAGTAGAAACCGTACTAGCTTTAAATGGATGAGATAATACACAAAAGTGTGCATACTTGGTAAGTCTATAAAATACCACCATTGGTGGGCTCTAGTATTGCAGCAATAATGTTGCAACTCCAAGGACTCTCTTCATTACTTTTATCAACCCGGTAGTTCATAACAAACTTGGAAGCAACAGTGCTATATGCACAAGTACTAGCTCTTGCCATAGGCTGTCACTTGATCAGCTAGCACAAGTCCACTAGGAGCTTAAGCCAACTTATATGAGCTCTTAGAAGAAGCTTTTAACTGTGATGGATGAAAGCTAACTCAACAAAGGTTAATCTACTTGCAGAAAGAGGCAGAAAGCTGAAAGGAAATGCAAACCTTAGCAAACCCTAGTTTTTCCGACTAACCTTATTGGTGCAAGAAAAGGGATGAAAGCTATAGAAATGGATGCCATTGACTCTGGAAAAGTTCAATTGCATGTGACTAAGCTACTTCAGAAGCGAAATATGAGAAGGAACATCTTTTTGTATTTTTGAGTAATCTTGTAGAATTATTATGCATGTGCTTTAATGGTTTTTGACTGTGCAGAGGTTGATTGGCGAAAGGAAATGGGGTAGGTGATTTTAGGAGGTTGGGAAGGTGAAAATAGGGCCTAAGGGGTCCCTAGCACCCTTCCAGAGAGTTTCACAGCAATCAGATCTCAAAAAATTGCTCACGTTATCTTCTACAGGAAGTCTGTAGGGGTTCTACAGGATGTTCTACAGGATGTTCCGAAAGAGGATTTTGGAGGGTTGATGGTGGAAAAACAGTGGAAAAGTGGCAATGGAGGTTGGATGAAGATGTTAAAGGGTCTAGGACCTGGTGAATGAGGCTAAGGAGTGATTAAGGTGATTGGATTTGTTTGAGGATGGAGGGAGCAATGATGCACAAGAATGTAGAAATTAGGGAAAAGCGAGAAAATGTGGCAAATGAAGGGAAAGAATCTGAGTTAGGGGATGGAGTAGGTTGTATTGATGGAGGAAGGGTAGGAAAGGAGGTATCACAGGTGTTCTGCACATTATTTTCCAAAACTGATCAAACAAAGACTAGGAAAACCAAAGGTCTAGCTATTTTGACCTAATTTGACCTATATACCAGAAATCATGATGGACAAAAGTTTATTGGCAGAAAATCATGTAAGAAAACTATAAAAACCAAGCAAGAATAGATCTAAGCATGTAATCACAACTGGTACCAACTTTCCTAACTAAAAATCTAACACTAGCAATTGCATGAAAAGGTAGAAACAATGTTTGTGTGGTAGCAAGTATGCCTTGGTCTCAGCTCATGGTCCCAAGGAGGGAGAGATGAGATCAAGGATTTCTTGATGGAATTGTTTCAGATCTTTTCCTTTACCAAACTGTCAAATCAACTGGAAGCATGAAAAGCTACTTTAACCATCAAAAACAACCTAAGTAGCAAAGCAAGATCTTAACCTAAATAACAGAATTTATTCTATGAATGCACTAAAGGCACATAAAAGTACATGAAGGAGGTACTGGCACTTGGGTTGGGCCCAAACCCAAGAGCTATAGCCACATGAAAGAAGCTCAAAGCTGATGCAAAGTGAAACTGATCACCATTACTCAAAAAATAACCATGTCACAAAAATGTTACAGCAAAAGCTCGAAAATGAGCTGAATGGCAGAGCAACACTAAAGTACGAAAACAGAACTATTATAGAGGTAAAAAACCAAGGTTGGAAGCCTTCCTACTTATGCACCACAAGGACCTCCAACAGCCCTCCTTACCTCAAGGGGCTCGGCTGCTCAAAACTGCAAGTAATCAGCCACTTCTCAAAAGTTGCTCGGCTGCCCTTGGAAATCATCTTTGCTGGGATGATGAACTCCGATATGATGGTGGAGAACTCAAGGAAGGGGCCATTTAGTGCAGGAGACACCCTTCCTACTAATCCCCATCCTTGTTCCCTCGTATTTAGCTGTCAACTAGCTCATAAATACTTGACCTTGGTCTAAAAGTTGTCCAAAAATCTGCAATAAGCATGTATTAGACTTCATGGTCAAGTGACTATTCTCATTCATTCAATTAACATAAATATGCTCAAAAGCATGCATAAACTATGAATAATGGTGGATAATCGAGAATAATAGGAAAAATGAGCCCAATAAGTTACCCATTTTTGGGGCTCATCATCACCCCCCTGCTAAATGGGTTACTCATCCTCTGAGCAACTAATCCAACTCATCATCTTTGATTGCTTTGACTGCCTCTCTTACATCCCAGGCTTCCAAGGTGGTGTCCTCCTCTCAGTCATGAAACCCTGCTTTTCTCTCTACTTCCTCCCACTGCTTGTGCTCCTCTTCTTCTTTGACCCCCTCCAGCGGTCCTAAAAGAAAGGGAGGACTGAACTTTAGGCTAATCTAGTTTGCCTGCAGGTTTTGCATTCACTGTTTATAGAGTGGTACTCTCGCCAAGGCCTCCCTCATCCTTTTTGGGGAGTGGTATTCTCCTATTTTCAGAATGTGGGATAGTGTGTTCCATCTCCTTGTGCAAGCATGAATGCAGTTATCCCCCAATAGTCTCTCCATGTCCTCAAAATGAGCAATGGCTCGAGCTTGTCTTTCAATGTAGTCTGAGAGAACTTGAGTGTTATTGGCCAGGTGCTTATGGGCATATATTAAAGCTGAGGGATCATCCGGTTCTACCCTGATGATGAGCGACTCACTTAGCTACCTATTCATAATATTCTGAATCTCTGCTGCCCTCTTTTCCTCATGATTTAACCAAGAGGCCATGGTGATAAGTTTCACATCTCCCAATGCAACATTGGGGTCCCACAGATTCATGTTTGGAAGGGTCAAGTTGTGTAAATAGAATTATGATAACTTGGCCTTATCTTCTGCTGAGCAACTTTCACACAAAGCCATGAATTAATGGTAATTTTGAAATGGAATGGTGCCCCTTTAGGCCAAGGTGTTAATTTGAAATTGCAACCATTGATATTTAAGATATAAGGCATATGACTTAGCAGGTTGCCTACATTGTAAGGCTTCTATTGTCCAGCTAGCCATGTAGGCCATTTGGGCTTCTTTCTCTTATACCTATTGCTTTAAAAACTATATTTCTTCTACCACCTGTGACTCTTTTTCCTATAACAGTTTTGTTAGTGCTTCAACCTCAGCCTGCAACTTGTCCTCTCTCTATTATTCATCAGATGTTTCCTTGTTTGCTGGAGGCCCTTCTTGCTACTATTCTTCTCCCAAAATGGAGGGCATGTCTTCCTTATGACTTCCCTGTAGCTGTAACTGTTGTTTTAGTAGCTCATTCTCCTCCTGTAGTTTAGCCCTTTGACTTCTTTCCACGTGCCTCACCATGGCCAATTCTTTTCTTGATTTCTTGAGTTGTTCTTCCAGGTGGCCTATGTTTTCCACACCCTTGGATTTAGAAATCCTCATCCAAGTGTGAGACCTAACCCTTTCTTGTTCTAATGCAAAGAAGAGTGGCACCACAAACTTCTAGGGAATGATCTTCCTGGCTTCTAACAATTTGTAGTATGACCCCGAGCTAGGTCGAGGGCTTGGTTCCAATATCTCCTTGGTCTTTTCTTCTCCCTGTGATTGTTTGGCTGCCTTTTCCTCCAATTTTTTAGTCTCCTTTAACTTAGCTAAAGTTTCCTATAGAAATGTCTTAGCTTCCTATAGAGCTGTCTCTACATCCATCATCCTAATTCTCTCTCTCCAGGTGGAGGTTTTTGGCTTCCTCATTCATAGGTGATAGGTATCTTTGAAGGAGACTGTTCTTTTGGTTTATTCGTTGTGTCCTCAATGACAATTGGCTCCTTTGACTATGGCTGGGATCTACCCACTTTGATCCTTGTGCTTCTCCTTGCTTTAAAGTACATGGTGGTTTGCCTCTTTCTTTTCCCTTTTTGTTTTGGAGGTGTGCTTAAGGCAGCAAGCATAGATGTTGCCTCCCTTTCCAATATCTCAGGTGATTTCTCCTCTTGTTGTTCTTTTTCCTTGCTTCCTGTAGAAATCCCTGTGTCAACTGTTTCTATGTGTGTTGCTGAGATATCAGTGTGTGTCTTTTCCTTTTGTTTTTGTGTGCCTGCTTTAGCTATGGCAACCTTCATTTGGGATTTTTCGGCCTTCTCTGTCCTACTCTGTATCCTATTTTCCCTTGGTGTTTTTGTTGTTGTTTCTTCCCCTGTTTTAGGCTTAGCAATCTGGCCCATTTCCCCTTTTTCTCTCTATTCTTTCTGTGCTTAAATGTCCTGTGTCCCTTCACCATTGGTTTTCTCACCTTCTTCAGTGTGTTCTCCCTCCCCACTATTGGATGAGGTGATGTCTTCGACTAGAATTCTAATATTGTCATCCATGGAGATTTTTATGAAGATTTCCCAAGATATGGGGACAGTGTAGGTGTGAAAAGCATCTTCCACCAATAGTTTGATGAGCCCATGATGGGCCAACTGATCCAGGATCCCTTCATTTAACTTTGTTCCACATTCAATTAGTGACTGAAGAAGAAAATAGGGGATGCTTAGTTTCTTGTCTGGAGGCAAGTCAATCCCATGCCTTAGTTCACACAACAACCTGAAATGATAACCATAGATGATGCTAACCCTCCCTTCACATGTGATGTTCTTCATAATTTGGAAACTGACTTCACTCTAGAGAGGAGGTAAGTTGGTCCTTCTAACCCCATTTTTGTCTTCTACAAGATGCTCCTCCGGTAGAAAGAATGCTTCATTAGCATCTTTTCCCAATGACCTCTCTTCTTTGCTCCAAGGGAGCCCCAATGGTAGACTAGTAACTCGACTGGTGAGCTCAGGGGTAAGTTCTAGGGTCAAACCCCTAAAACTAACTGTGGCATGTGTCTTTGATTGTGGTCTCAGGGACATTAAAAACTCCTCAGTTATCTCCTCATCATGATTCTCAATTTCGTCAAAGAAGGATATCCAATTTTCTTGGGTGAAAAGGTCCACCACCTTAAGATGCTCGTGCAGTTTGCTAGAGTCTAAAGGTTCTTTCCCTATGAATCCTCTAGGCATGGTGAGAGTGTTCTTTTTATGCTTTAATTAGAAAAGGAAATTCTTTTTATGGTTTCCCCTGAACCCAAGAAGAAATTTCTCGTGTGTCCAATATCAACTAGTAACAATTCCCTGTTTTTAAGACTGCTGTCACCCAGAACTCGACTGTCTGTTTATGAAAGGAAGAATTTGGTTTTTACAGACAGAGCACAAGGATCAAGTTTTCTTCTCAGCACGCAGACATATATGCAAATTCAAAAAAAAAATTCACACACAAGTTGGTCCCACGGCTGCATATATCGTCCCTATAGGAGAATTTAAAAAGAAAACTTGGAGTGGATTTTTGATGCAGAAAAACCGGGAAACTTAGTGCAATATGCAGCAAAATGTTTCACTTCCAATACACAAGCAGAATTTTCCTCTGATTTTCCAATCTGATGCCATTCAATTTACCACCTTATGCAAACACATCATGCATAGAGGAGTTTTTTGGGCCTACCTCATTTGGAGCTCCAAATTCGATGAAAAATCCCAGGTTCTCCTGCTCCAGAAAGTTGTGCAGTCTTTCGTGTAGAACCTTTCTTGTAGAAGGCCCCCGGTTCCTGTGGAATGTCATTGTGCTTCTAAGTGAGCCTAAAACACAGGAGATTTTTGAAAACAAGCAGAAAAATGGGTGGAGGATGACTGGTTAACAGTTTTTGGAAGCGGTGGACACATACTCTAGTCGAAGACGTTGTGAGTGCAGAATGAACAGAAGGTGGTGTATGTTTCAACCAGGCATCTTCTAACTACGGCATGATTCGTGGTGAGGGAATGAGGTGGCCGAACTGGACCATTGATCCGATGTCACAGCCATAATTTCTCTGCGTGTTTCTGATCGCCATCACCTCCCCTTTGTCGTTATTCCCCGCCACCACTACCAATCCCGATGATTTCTCCTAGAATGGACACTCCACACATGCTGGTTGCACATCTCGTTGGAAATTTTGAACATAATGGGGCTTGTTTGGATCCCACAAGGATATGTAACTAGCCGAGGGTGGCTAGTTGACTAGCCACCAATTCCAGTCAATCTGAACCATTTCCATAGGCATGCAGCTTTTAAAATATAATTTATGCAATTGACGAATGAGTTTAGGCACTTACCTGTGTAGTCACAACCACGTTATGCAGACTTCAGATTTTGGAACCACTCCTTCATTTGCTGTTGCTTCATTCATGGGTTTTGGAACCCATTCCTTCGTTTGCTGTCACTGCATGCACAGGTTTTGGAACCCATTCCTTCATTTGTTGTTGCTGCATGCACACTGCATGCTTGGCTTCGGCTGCTGCTGATATTCTTACATTCAAGAAGAGACCTTTGCATGTCTCTTTTTCCATTCTTGGTTATCCCTATCTCCAGAGTATGTCTTCCAGAGGGATCAACTGCTACATGATTCCTATAGGATGTCCTGTAACTGCTTTTCCTCCTAGAATGCAAGCTAGAATGAGCAGGGCTATAATGCTGATGAGGGGTTCGGCTAATGAAGAGTCCAAATGGAGTTTGAAAGGTATGGTGAGTGAGAAACCACTGTTTGATTTGTGACTAAAAGTTTTTGCTGGTAGTATGAAGAAAAATGGGTCTTCTATGTGTGACTGTGCAGGAACAAATAACAGGATGAGTGCAACAGAGGTGTAAAATAGATGAAAAAGGGTGACATATAGTGATGGACGTAAACAAGGATGTTTGCAGGCCTAATAGGCAGATTCTCAACCTTCGGATTCTCTCTCGAGAGCCAACTCTTTTTTTAGCTCTTGTGCCTTGTAACTCCCTTGTCTGCTCCTCTGCTCTCCATATAATTCAATGACTGAGTGCTTGGCCATTACCTACACTCTGCTCTATACAAGCCTACTCCATACAATACGCTGCCCATATATTCGTTGGTGTCAGTTGCCTGACATTTTCTGTCAAGCCTACCTACACCATTGACTGCTACTGTAACACTGGCGCCTTTGCCATATTCCATCTCGACTGTCAACATTTTCTCACATCATGGTTAAACGTCTCTGCGAGCATGCCCTAAATCACTGAGCGCTCTACAGTCTATCTCCATGCTAAAGGAAATGTTCTTGGACCGAGGATTTTAGAAGTTGAGATGGTAACCCTGTATTGAATGCGTTTCTCTCTGGTGTTCGCATGGAGTATACACACATTTGTATTCTGTTTTTTCTTTGCCTTTCATTACCAGTTTTTTGTGTCTCATTTCTAGGCATTAGATCCTCATTTGCGTCGACAATAGGGTTTGAACCTACACGGGTGTAGCCGACCTAACATGGTTCGACACTTTGTAATAGTTTTAAATCATTTATCCTGTGGAGCTAAGAAATAAGAGGCAGTTTGATTTAAATTATGCTAAGCGAAAAGTTAAGAGGAATTCTGATTTGAAGTCTGTTGAGCAAAGAAATAAAAGGCAGTCTGATTTGAAATTTATGAAGTCTGGCACTCGAACCTGGAAAATAAAATTACCTTATTTTATTTTTTACTTAGATCTGTAGAAGCATTTTGTGTGCAATAATCTTGAGACTACAAGGACTAATAATGTAGCTTTTTTCTGTAGTAATTTTGTTACAAGGACCTTTAACTTAGTGATTTTTGAGCATATATAATTGAGTTTTGGACACTGATTGAGTTTTGAAGAAGTCGAAAGGGTATCGAGATCGTGGAATGATTCCCAAATTGTGATGTCGTTGCTGCTCCAACTTTGTAGAGCTCAAAGTGAATGATTGATTATTGACTATGATATGAATTAAACAACTAAAATCGTTTCCCACAGACAGCGTTGTAGTATTTTCTTTGGTATATTTAATATCATTTTTTTCTTTGGTATATATATATAATATATATATATATATTATATATATATATAGAGAGAGAGAGAGAGAGAGAGGAGAGAGAGAAAGAGAGAGAAGAGAGATAGATAGATATATAAAGGATCCAAGCCACTAATTTTGGTATATAAAACCATGACATTTATGGGATTTATATGAAGTGGATTTATATAATGATGGATTTATGTGGGTCACATGGTGGATTTGAAATCTTTTGGTAATGCCCTTTTGAGTACAATTTTACTGTATATTGGTAGAAATATCTTTCTATCAGCAGAAATAATTTTTTTTTACAGAATGCATTCAATCATATCCATGGTGGGAATAGTTCTCACTAGAAAGGAGAACTATCCTGAATGGTCCCCGATGATAAAACACACTGTCATCTTCAATGAGTTGTGGAAAGGAGTGTGTGTCGGAGAAGGAGACAATGACCCAGTACAACCTACCTCAGACAAAGAGCTCATCCTTTGGGAAAACAAGAATAACAAAGCTTAAGCATTAATTGTAGCATCTGTAAATGAAGAGGTGAGTCGCCATATTTCGTCATATTCAACCACCTTTGAAGCCTTACAAAAGCTGAAATAACTCTATGACTCACATTCTGCACTTGAATTTGTTCAACTCATGATTAAACTCTTCACTCTTGAACTGCAAAATAATGATCCTCTTGCTCT
>APFE031678986.1:185825-241353 GCA_000404065.3 Pinus taeda
TTTTTTTCTCTTTTTTTTTTTTTTTAATGCTCAAGCTGTGGGTGGAGTGGAGACAGGGCCCTACTCCACTACGAGCATTGATTTATCCAGAGTTTCAATGAACTCCTGCTTAGAAAGGGGCTTCCTATAGACTTTCAATTGATGCCCATTGACGAGCATGGGGATGGCTTCTTCGTCAATGGTCCCAATAAGGACTGAACCATTGTTGTTGCATTTCTCCACTGTATATGGTCCCAGCCACCTTGTCCTCATCCTCCCTTTGAAATCCTTGTATCTTGAGTCATATAATAGTGCCAAATCTCCCATTTGAAATTGCTTTACGTGAAGGTGCCGGTCATGCCATATCTTTCTCTGTTGTTGGACCACTTCTAAATGGAGAAGGGCCTACATTCTCTATTCATCTAATCCATTCAGTTGTAGTAATATTTCCTGTTGTGCATGGCTGAGATCTAGGTCTAGCTGAGCTTCCACCCTCAATGTGTTGTACTCGAATTCTATAGACAACAAAGCCTTCTTCCTGTAGACCAGCTCATAAAGTGTGAAACCTGTGGTCATTTTCCAAGTGGTGTTGTGGGACTAGGTGGCCTCAACCAAGTGATCTGCCCAATCTTTTCTGCTGCTACTCACCACAGTCAAAATCTCTTCCAAAGCTCTGTTAGTGACTTCCACCTGCCCGTTTGCTTATGGATGATAAGGGGTGGAAGTTTTGTGCTTAATCTTGTGATGAGCGAGCAGGTCTTCAATCAGGTTATAGGTAAACTGACTTCCTTGATCTGTGACTAATTCTTTTGGGTAGACAAACTTGTAAAAGATATTTTCCCTCAAAAACTCAACCACTTTTTCTTCTGTCACTGCCTTGATTCCCTTTGTTTTTGCCCACTTTGTCAGGTAGTCTGTGCACACAATGATGTAAGATTTTTGTTTTTAAGGAGGGTTGATAGGACCCACAAATTCCATTCCCCACTTCTCAAATGGCTTGAAATTCACTTGAGGTTGGAGGGGCATTTCATCCCTCGGAGTCGGCTTCCCCATCCTTTGACATCGGTCACATTGGCTGATGTATCATCTGACATCTTGATGAAGAGTGGGCCAATAGTAACCTGCTTGTAGAATTTTGAAGTTGGTCCTTTTTGCTGCAAAATGGCCTCCACAGGGTCAATCACGACAGGTCAGAAGGATGTCAAATACTTCCTCCTCCCTAACACAATGCCTCAAAATCTGATCTGGGCCAAGTTTTAACAGGTTGCCCCCAATCCAAGTGAATGGTGCACCTTTTCTCACAATCTTACTCTTCTCTTTTGAGGATAGGTGTGTAGGGAACTATTCTGAAACCAAGTAATTTGCTATATCAGCAAACCATGGAGAGAGTATTGAGATAGTAAACAGGTGTTCATCTAGCATTTGATCATCCACCATCCCTTCTTCACCTACCGGCAAATCTAGTCTAGACATAAAATCAGCAACAACATTTTCGTTACCTATCTTGTCAACAATGGTCAAGTCAAATTGCTACAATAAAAGTAACCATCTAATGATACAAGCATTTACATCAGGTTTATTCATCAAATACCCAATTGCAGCATGATCAGTGTGTACGAATGTTTGATAACCAGTGATGTAGTGTCTGAACTTGTTTAGGGAATGGACTACAACTAGGAGCTCTTTCTCGGTTATAGTATAGTTTAATTCTGCCTTGGACAGGTTTTTGCTGACAAAATATATGGCATATAGTAACTTCTCTTCAACTTGTCCTAAGGCTTCCCCTATGGCTTTGTTCGAGGCATTAGTGTGGATGTGGAAAGGTAGGGCCAAGTTTGGACCTCTCAAGATTGGGGCAGTTACCAGCTTATCCTTCAACTCATCCAGAGCCTCTAGACAGTTGTCAGTTCATAAGAACTCAACATATTTCCCCAAAATACCAAACAATGGTGAGGCTAGCTTACTGAAATCTTTAATGAATCTTCTATAATATCCTACCAAGCCTAGAAAACACCAAACATCTCTTACCTTTTGAGGAGGTGGAACCCTTTGGATGATAGAAATTTTGTTGGGATCCACCTATAATCCTTGCTGAGAAATTGTATGACCCAACACGGTCCCTTCAGTCATCAGAAATTCACATTTTTCAGGACTGAGGGACAAGTTTATTTCAATACACTTGGTTAAAACTTTTCCCAGGTTAGTCAATGCTTCTTGGAAGTTGGACCCATAAGGAGTAAAGTCGTCCATATAGATTTCCACCGAACCATCAACCAGTTCAGTAAATATGCTCAGTACTACTCTCTGGAAAGTGGCAGGAGTGTTTCATAGCCCAAAGGGAAGGACCCAGTAGGAAAAGGTACCCCATGGACAAGTGAAGGTGGTCTTATCGTGGTCTTCCGGGCTGATTTGGATCTGATTATAGTCACTAAACCCATCTAGAAAAGAAAAGAACTTCTTCCCTTCCAGTCCATCTAACACTTGATCTATGGATGGAAAAGGGAAATGGTCCTTCTTTGTGGCTTTGTTGAGTTCTCGGTAATCTACATAGATTCTCCACTTCCTATTTTTCTTGGGCACAAGCACTAGAGGAGAAACCCACTCGCTGTCAGAGATGAGGTAGATGAATCTTGCATCCAACAAGTTTTGCAATTCTTCTTTGGTAATGTCCTTAAGGGTTGGATTCATTCTCCTCTGAGGCTACCTGACTAGTTTACAATCCTATTTAATGTAAATGTGTTGGGTACATACTGAAGGGTGGACTCCTTTCATCTCCCTATAGCTCCAAGCGAAAGCAACCAAATGGTAGTTCAATAAGCTACACAGCTCCTTCTCCTGAGAGGGAGATAGGGATGAGCTGATCTTCAAGGTTCTTTCAAGGCCAAACTCCACATTCTTAACTCTGGGAGAGGTCGGATCAGCCACATAGAAGTCCACTAAAGCGCTAGCTTGGGTACCTTCCACCAACTCCTCTAATGGAAGCACACTAGAAGGTGGATTTTGAATCAAATTCTCAATCAGGTCATCCTCAGTTTGAGGACCTCCCCGGGTGGCTTCCACTGTGCACACTGGTGCAGAGTAGAGTTCATCCTCATCTCCCTCCTCCAACCAGAGAGTTAAGTCATGTTCTAGCAAAGGTTGGGAAGGAGGATATAGGACTAGCTATTTGGACATAAGCCCATTCTTGATGGTCATGCTCCCAGCTCAACAACTGATGTAAGCATCTGTAGTAGCTAACCAAGGCCTTACCAAAATGAAGGGGTATCCCATGAGTTTTTCCTTGACTGAAGGACCAAGAATTCCGCAGGGTACTCCCAAGAATCAACAGAGACCATGATATCTTCTAAATTCCCTTCAGGAGTCACGGTGGAGTGGTCTGCTAACTGTAGTACTTTCGAGGTCTTTCTTAAGGAACTCTGAAGGTTAAGTTTGAGCATAGTGTCCCTGGTCATCACATTAATGGCAGCCCCTAGATCAATCAGGGTGTGGGGGATTATGGTGCCATTGATGTGGACATCAACTATAGGACTCCCAAGGTCCAAATATTTTGGACATATTACTTGTCCCAACATTAGATCAGACAATTGTCCTATGAAATTGATAGTTGGGGCATCTCTCTTGTGCCTACCTAGGTGCCTGAAACACTTCTCCTTGATCAATTTGTTGTAGATTGGTACATCTTTTATGGCATAGATAAGTGGTAATTTTACACACAACTATTTAAGTTCTCCCAGAAGTTCAGTCTCCTCTGGGTTTGGTTGTGTGATTGTCGTTAGTCTCTTAGGAAATGGTGGAATGGCTTTGGGTTCACTTTCCTATTTCTCTTCCTCATCCTCCAGAGGTGGAGGTTGGTGATCTAGAAGGACATTCCCAGATCGTAGGTTGATCTCCTGAATCTCCACAGCATAGGTAGGGCATGTTGTCTCTCCAATACATACCTAGTGGGCCTGTCTATTGTTGGGGTTCGGGTTTGGTTGAGCAGGCATCTGGGTTTGTCTTGGAGGAGCAGGAGGTAATGGTTGTGGTTGAGCAGTTGGTGGAGGCAAAATAGCGGGAGGAGAATTGTATTGGGGCCTCCACCCCGGTGGGGGTCCATTCCACTGAGGCTGTGGCTGAACATGAGAATGAAATGAATGAGCAGCAAGTTGAGTATGGTATTAAGATGGATAAGACCAAGGAGGGGGTGAATGAGTAGGGGGACCCCAAGAAGGTATGTGAGTAGATTGGTTGGGGTTCTAATAAGTTTGGGATGTCCCTTGCATCCCCTGCTGGTAAGGTCTGGATCCATGCGACCTCCTTTGGTTGAGGAAGTAGATTGGTTCAGTGGGTCCTTCACCCCCTTGGTACATATCTTTAAGTCCGGGTAAGGTTGGACATTGGTTTGTAGGGTGGTGTTCCTCACAAATGAAACATACCTCTACTAAGTGTAATGGACACTCGTTCTTAGGAGACTTCCTTGTACACCTGGGAAAAAAGATGGCCAAAGCCCTCTAAACTTCCTCTTTCTTTTGTTGGATTCAGAAAGTATCCAGTTGCATGGCAACGGTCTGTCTCACCTCACTTTTAAGGTCTTCCATCTGATTTGTAAACTCATGTTTGGAGAAGGTGGTGCTAGTTGAAAGTGGATTCCCCCTACCTCATTTTCGAGCTACCCTAGAATGGTTTCTAAAAACAGTCTTTATCTCATCATAAGGTAGTTGGTAAATGTCTCCTCTAGCTAGAAAATGGAGGGTATCTAGAAGGTCTTCAGGGATTCCTCGAAGCAGAACCGGCTTCAGAGATTCAGGGTCAAGTGTGCACCTGGCCCTTTTATAACTAAGTTGGAACCTTTCTTCATAGTCTTCGAAGGATTCATCACTTCCCATGGTCATCTAAAAGATTTCTCCCTTTGTTTCTTTCAACCTACAGTAGTTGCGATATTTGTTGTTAAAGGCTTGCTGCATTTGAGCCCAAGTTGTGATACTGTTTCCAAGTAACCCCATGAACCAGTGTAGTGTTGCATCCTTGAGGGTAGAGGGAAAGAGTTTCAACTTTTGCTCATCTTTTGCATAGTCATAAGTTCGATAGAGGATAGAAAACTCAAACAAGCAGGTATCAGGGTCTTTAATGGTTAATACATGGAAGTGAGGTAAGGCTGAGGGACTTATGTTCTTCATTTTGGTGTCCCCATTGGTCTCTCGAATGGGAAAGGCACCTTATATTCTCTCCTCATCTCCTATACAGTTTCTATGTTTAGCCATGGTCTCAAGAGGAACATTCTCTTGCTCTTCTTCTGTTATAGGATCTTCGTATATCTCTGGAGGTTCACCTATAGGTTTTTCTGGATCACTGCCACCAAAGAAGAGAGAAGGGTGACTCAGTGATGTGGTGGGGGTGTTGGGTAAGAATTTTCCTATATAGTCTCTGTTCCTACGAGGCATGAAATGGAAATATTTTTGGTTGATTTTTTTTTCTTTTTCTGCTTGCACCTGCAAAAACTAAAACAGATTGATCTGCAACTAACTAAAATCTATCTTGCTGAAATGAAAATGCAGAATTGAAATAAAAGCAGGAAATGACTAATCTATGCTGCTGAAATGAAATTGCGGAACTGAAATGCTAATCTACGCTTACAGAATTGAAATTGTGGAATTGAAGTGCTAATCTATGAAAGAAGGAAATATCTAATCTATGCTTGCAAAAATGAAATGGAAGCAAGAAATTTCTAATCTACTTTTGTGGAAATGAAATTGAAAAATGGAAATGAAACAACTACTCTATGCTTGCTGAAATAAACTACTGAGCAGAAGGTTGCAGTAAAAAATAAAAGAAAAGCAGTAATCAAAAATACTCTAATGCTTCCCCGGAAATGGTGCCAAAAAATTAGTGGGCTCCAGTATTGTAGCAATAATGCTGCAACTCCTGGGACTCCCTTCTTTACTTTTATCAACCCGGTAGTTCGTAACAAACTTGGAAGCAACGGTGCTATATGCACAAGTACTAGCTCTTGCTGCAGGCTGTCACTTGATCAGCTAGCACAAGTCCTCTAGGAGCTTAATCCAACTTCTATGAGCTCTTAGAAGAAGCTTTTAACTGCGATGGATGAAATCTAACTCAACAGAGGTTAATCTACTTGCAGAAAGAAGCGGAAATCTAAAAGGAAATGCAAACCCTAGCAAACCCTAGTTCTATTGACTAACCCTACTAGTGCAAGAAAAGGGATGAAAGCTACAGAAATGGATGCCATTGACTTTTGGAAAGGTAAAGTGCATGTGACTAAGCTACTTCTAAAGTGAAATATGAGAAGGGTCATCTTTTTGTATTTTTGAGTAATCTTGTAGAATTATTACGCATGTGCTTTAACAGTTTTTGACTCTGTAGAGGTTGATTGGCGAAAGGAAATGGGGTAGGAAATTGCAGGAGGTTGGGAAGGTGAAATGATGTCCTAAGGGGTCCCTAGCACCCTTCCAGAGAGTTTCACAGTGATCAGATCTTGAAAAACTGCTCACGTGATCTTGTACAGGAAGTCTGCAAGGGTTTTACAGGATGTTCCAAAAGAGGATTTTGGAGGGTTGATGGTGGAAAAATGGTGGAAAAGTGGAAATGGAGGTTTGATGAGGATGTTAAGGTGTCTAGGACCTGGTGAATGAGCCTAAGGAGTGATTAAGGTGATTGGATTTGTTCGAGGATGGAGGGAGCAATGATGCACAAGAATGTAGAAATTAGGGCAAAGTGAGAAAATGTGGCAAATGAACGACAAGAATCTAAGTTAGGGGATGGATCAGGTTGTATTGATGGAGGAAGGGTAGGAAAGGAGGCATCATAGGTGTTCTGCATGTTATTTTCCAAAACTGATCAAACAAAGACTAGGAAAACCAAAGGTCTAGCTATTTTGACCTAATTTGACCTAAATACCAGAAATCATGATGGAAAGAAGTTTATTGGCAGAACATCATGTAAGACAACTATGAAAACCAAGAAATAATAGATCTAAGCATGTAATCACAACTGGTATCAACTTTCCTAACTAAAAATCTAACACTAACAATTGCATGAAAAGGCAAAAACAGTGTTTTTGTGGCAACAAGTATGTCTTGGTTTTAGCTCATGGTCCCAAGGAGGGAGAGATGAGATCAAGGATTGCTTGATGGTGTTTTTTTAGATCTTTTCCTTTATCAAACTGTCAAATCAACCTGAAGCATGAAAAGCTACTTTAACCATCAAAAACAACCTAAGTAGCAAAGCAAGATCTAAACCTAAATAACAAAATTTATTTTATGAATGCAACAAAGACACATAAAAGTACACAAAGGAGGTACTGGCACTTGGGTTGGGCCCAACCCAAAGAGCTACAGCCTCTTAAAAGAAGCTCAGAGCTGATGCAAAGTGAAACTGATCTCCATTACTCAAAAAATAACCATGTCACAAAAATGTTACAGCAAAAGCTCAAAAATGAGCTAAAAGGCAGAGCAGCACTCAAGTGCAAAAGTACAATTGTTCAAGAGATAAAATACCAAGGCTTTAAGCCTTCCTACTTATGCACCATGAGGACCTCCAACAGCCCTCCTTAACTCAAAGAGCTCGGCTGCTCAAAATTGCAAGTAATCAACCACTTCTCAAAAGCTGCTTGGCTGCCCTTGGAAATCATCTTTGGTGGGCTGATGAACTCCGAGTTGATGGTGGAGAACTCGAGGAAGTGTCCATTTAGTGCAGGAGATACACTTCCTACTAATTCTCATCCTTATTCCCTCATATTTGGCTGTCAACTAGCTCATAAATGCTTGGCCTTGGTCCAAAAGATGTCCAAAAATTTGCAATAAGCACATATTAGACTTCATGGTCAAGTGACTACTCTCATTCATTCAATTAACATAAATATACTCAAAAGCATGCATAAACTATGAAGAATGGTGGATTAATCGAGAATAATAGGAAAAATGAGCCCAATAAGTTACCCATTTTTGGGGTTCATGAACCATGATGACACTCTTCCCTTTGGATTTGGGTAAACATGTGATAAAATCCATTTAAACTTCCTCCCATCATTGACATGGAATGGATAAAGGTTGTAGTAGACCTGGGGTCTTAATTGTTTCAACTTTATTTTGTTGGCAAACCAAACATTCTGCCACAAACTTTTGAATATCGGATTTAAGGCCATCCCAAAAAAATTCCTTCTTAACCCTGTGGTAACTCTTTAAAAATCCTAAGTGCCCTCCTAAGGGAGACACATGCAATTCCATAAGAATCTTTTGTTTGAGTTGGGAATTCTTACATAGGTATAAGTGATATTTGTACCATAATGAATCATTTTTCCAGCTAAATGTATTAGATGCACTGGGATCTTGTTGTAACTTTTGAATGAGTGCCCCCACTTCCTCGTCTTTCTTCCATTCATCCCTTGCCTCGTTTATCCAATCTAGTTTGATAATACATATGGCACAAAGCAATGCTTCCACATCCTCATCCTTTCTTGAGAGTGCATCTACCACAACATTTTGCTTCCCTTTTTTGTAGATGATTTCAAAGTCATAACCCAACATCTTTGTGACCTATTTTTGCTGCTCTTCTGAAGATAATATTTTTTCTAAAAAATATTTAAGACTATCATGATCCATTTTTAACTTGAAGTTTTTTCCCATTATGTATGGTTGCCATTTCTTAAGTGCATGTAGTATTGCCAACATTTCCTTCTCATAAATAGCTTTGTGTAAATACTTTCCTTTGATTGGATGACTTTCGAAAGCAATGGGACTTTCTTCTTGCATTAAAACAACACCAATTCCATTTCTTGAGGCATCACATTCCACAATAAAGGTTTTTGTGATGTCTGGCGTAGTTAAGACTGGTGCTTGGCACATTGCCTCTTTAAGGTGTTCATAGGCCTTCATTGCTTCTGGAGTCCATAAAAATGAATCTTTCTTCAATAATATTGTTAGAGGTGCTGCTATTCTCCCATAATTCCTAACAAACCTGTGGTAATACCCTGTCAACCCGTGAAATCCTTGTAGATGCTTTACGGATGTGGGGATTTTCCATTCCTTAATGGCTTTAATTTTTCTGGGGTCTACCTTAAAACCTTCATGAGATACAATATGACCCAAATATTCCACCTCTTGTACTCCAAAGAAACATTTGGAACTTTTTCATATAATTGTTTCTCCTTCAATAGGTTGAGCACCCTATCAACGTGTTGAACATGACCCTTCCAAGACTTTCTATAGATTAGTATATCATCAAAAAATACTAACAAAATTTTTCTAAAAAAGGGTTTGAAAATGGAATTCATCAAACCTTGAAATGTAGAAGGTGCATTGGTAAGGCCAAAAGGCATGAATAAAAATTCGTAATGACCCTCAAGAGTTCTAAATGTTGTTTTCATAATGCCTTCAGTCTTCATTCTGATTTGATGATATCCTGAACGAAGATCCAACTTGGTGAGGTAAATCAACCCATGCAATTCATCCAATAGTTCATTAATGACAGGAATGGGAAATTTATCTTTAATAGTGAGCTTGTTGAGCTCCCTATAATCCGAACACATGCGCCACGATCCATCCTTCTTTTGCACCAATACTACTGGAGCGGAGAAAGAACTTTGACTAGGTTGAATTATACCAGCCTCTAGAATTTCTGCAACCATACATTCAATTTCACTTTTTTGGGCATAGGGATATCTGTAAGGCCTGATGTTTAGAGGAACACTTCCTGGAATCAAATGAATAGCATGCTCATGATCACGAATAGGTGGGAGACCTTTGGGAGCCTCAAATGCCTTGGAATGATTGTCCAAGACTTTTTGGAGATCTGAAGAAAAATATGATTTTGATGTGGGAACATCTAGTGAACATAATTGTGCAATTACACCCTATTATTCTTCCCTTAGAAGCTTTGTCATTACATTAGAGCTGATTATCTTTCCTGGTTTTCGTGTGATACCTCTTAATTCAACTTCCTTTACTTCTGAAGAAAATTTCATGAAAATTTCTTGAAAATTAAAAGCTATTGTACCCAAGGATTGTAGCCATTGGATTCCTAGTACAACATCAACACCACCCATTGGAATGGAACGCATTGGGGTATTCAATACATATTCTCCCATGGATAGCTTGATGTTATGGCACTTTCCAGAGCAATTTATGGTTCCTCCACTTGCAACCATCACTTGACACTCTAGTGTTGGATATAAGAAGCAATTCAATTCCTTGGCTATCTTACAATGAATAAAATTATGGGTACTTCCTAAATAAATCAACACTATTACCTTTTTCTTCTTGATATGTCCTTCTATCTTGATAGGTTGAGGAGTGGTAATTCTAACCAATGCATTATAAGAAATGGTTGGATTAATTTCTTCTTTCTCTAGGTTTTGTACCTAGTGTATATCCTCTTCTTTTGGTGTTTCTTGTTCCTTTTCTTCCTCCTCTTCACAATCTATGTAAAATAATTTCTTCTTAGCACACTTATGACCTTTAGTGTATTTTCTATCATAGCTATAACACAGCCCTTTTGCTTTTTTTTCTTCCAATTGTTGGGGTGTCAACCTGGTAGGTTGTGGATGGTTAGGGGAAACAACACTTCCATCCTTATAGTTGTGAGTGGTAGGCTTCCTTGTTTCCATAATTTTGCTTTCCATTTTTCTTGCCAACCTGAATGCCTTCTCCAATGAGTTAGGTTCCCAAGGGTGAACCTCATGTTGGATTTTATCCTTTAAAGTCCCTATGAACATATCAATCCTATGGTCCTCTAGAATATATTTTACCCTTATATTCAATTTTTGGAAGTCCTCAATGTGCTCCTTCATTGAACCCTTTTGTTTGAGGTTTATCAATTGGCTAAAAAAAGTGTTGTTTTTCATATCCTCATAATGTGCTATCATTTCTTCTGTAAAAATTGCACAAGTCACAATTTGTTTACAAGAGCAAAGCCATTGATACCATACAAACTGGTTTGGTTCCAAATATAAAGTTGCAATGCGTACCTTTTGTGTGTTTTGCACATTATGGAGATAAAAAAATTGCTCCATCTATAGTATCCATGTTACGGGATCCTTGCCATCAAACTTCCTCATATCGATCTTTGGAACATGGTGGGTCTTTGTTCCAATGTTAGAGTCTATGAAATCATGATTAACATTTCTTTTGTTCTCATCATGAATTTTCTCTACAACATTTTTGCCATTAAGAAGCCTTTCTTGTAGCAACTTTGTCAAACCTTCCTTCAATCCTTCAACATCTTTCTTCAAATCTTCCATGTTGTCATTCTTCAAATCATGATTAACATTCCTTTTGTTCTCATTATGAGTTTCCTCTCCCACCTTTTTTCCATTAGGAATCCTTTCTAGTAGCAATGTTTTCATACCATCCATCTTAGCTTCCATCTTAGCTTCCATGCTATCCATATTAGTTTCCACACCATTCATCTTAGCTTCCACACCATTTATCTTAGATTCCATGCTATTTATCTTAGCTTCTGTTAGGTTTTGTGAGAGTGTCATTTGTTTCACTTGGTTTCATAATTTTGATATACCATATAGCATTTCTTCCTCTTCTTCGTGAGTCATGCTACAACTTTCAGGTTGTTTACTAGGTGTTTCCATTTTCTTTCTTCAGGGCATCAATTATTGATAATAATGCTTCATTATGCCCTTTGAATTCTTTCAAACTAATTTTTCAAACCAAGCTTATGCAAATATTTTAAAAAAATACACACCTTGTTTCACTTTGTAGGCGCTCGATATTGAATCTGATGTATTGCTTTAATTTATGATCTTCCAGTTCTAAAATTTGGACTTGAGGTAGCTCTCTACGTCCTCTTTCCAATACCACTAGTATGATCAAAACTGGATTCTTGAAGAAAATGTTATGCACAATCTCCCAAGATGACCTGATTATATACCTTTTCACAAGACCTAACTTGTACGAAGTTCCAGGTATCACTATTTTGATCTTAAGGCCTGAAACATATATACCAAAAGCTATAAGCTGTCCTCTTTCTGTAACTTCTTACAAAATTGCAATCTAATGCTCAAAGAGAAATTTATGATGATTTTCCCAAGGTCACCTATTTGGGATGTAATTCAGGCACCTACAGAAACCCTAACATCAACAGATTATATATCCGAAAATATAGCGTAGCAAGATCTGAAATTTGGACCCAAGGTTTACCCCAATTTCTTCTCAAATGGGTTATTTTTTTCTCTTCTAAAACACTGCAGAAAATATGTTATAGCGAAAATTCCACAATGACCTATTTTAGATGAAATTATGGAGCTTGCAGAAACCCTAACTTCCTTAGATCATATCTCCGAAACGATAGTGCAGACAGAAATACAATTTGGATCAAAGGTTCAACACGATGTCTCCGGAAATGGGTTTTTTTTTTTAGATTCTGAAATGTCATATAAAAACAGTTATAGCAAAAATTCCATGATGACGTGTTTGGAGTAGAGAAACCCTAGAATCCAAAGCTCTAATACCAAATGTTATGAAATTAGCTCACAAAAAGATAGAAAAGAAAGATAAATGCCTTATAATTCAGCCTCTTCAACGGGGAAACCTCCTTTACATTACACAAATGAATAATTTTTAGATGATTCAAATGACAAAAGCTCCTTTCTATATATAGGAGCCTAAGGGGTCACAATATAACCCAAGCCGACCTAACCATAATAATATAAGGCCACATAAATAAAAATAGTGGGCTTCTGGGGTGCACGATAATAACAATATGGGGACAATAGGGTCACAACAATGACAATAAGGGATACAATGATAAAAGTAATTGGGTAATCGCTAGTATCATAGGGATGTAACACAAGTGTTCATGATGAGTACCCCAATCAATGTGGCTACCAAGTCAAAATATTATCAAACTCCTACCCCGTTGGTAGGGAAAGATAAAGAAGGTACCCCTTGTTCTTCCATCCTATCGAGTTCTAGTCCTCTCTATATAGAGGGACCTAATCTTTATTCTACCATTTGACCACCTTCTTGAGGTGTGCTTCGAAAGTCCTCGTACAATCCTAATGCTCGAGCCGCTCAACATTATAGCATTGTTTAAGATTTAACTCAAGACCATCATCGATGAAGGCACTTCTACCTGCATCATGTCTATCACTTGTTGTAAGGAAATTGGTTCTCCTACTCTGAACTAGTCCCCTAACACTTTGGAAGCTTTTGACGGGCATGATTCGCGACCATTCAGTGTCCTTCCCGAGCTTGCCATTACGTTGGAGGGCAAGATGGTACATGTCAAAGTAGAGATCATTGACGCTAATCTTAACTATAATATTCTACTCGAACAGAGATGGACCCATGCCATGCATGTTGTAGCCTCCTCCCTTTTCCGTGTGATTCATTTTCCCCATCAAGGTAAGATATTCATAGTCAACCAACTATCCTTCTTTGCCTCTTCCTCCTCATATGGAAATGTTTTGTATGTCAAGCACACCAGTACTCCTTATGAGAGTGTGGGTGTAGGAATTTTCAAAGATCTTGCCTTGATGGGAATATTTCCACTCCCACCCCCTCATGATGCCTTTGTCAACATGACTTCAGTCAAGTCTGATCCTTGGGTCATTCCTTAGCCGAATCTTGTTGATATATGGGGTGAGGCTATGAAGTTAAGTCCCCAAGAAATTCATTACATGGAAATTGTTTGGGCTTCACCTTCGGTATCCTCTAATCATCCTATTTCAAGTTCATCTCTTGACTTGTCTTCTCATTCTCCATGGCTTGGTTTTAGCTTGGTGGTCATGTCTATGTGTCTTGAGAAGTTCTCTTCTCCACTACCAGTTGACATGTCAGTTTCTCCTAACATTGTCAAGATCTTTCAACCGAGGGTACCTTTATCTCTTCATGGATTCAGGTTTGTTCTCCCTCCCTGAGTTTTTACTGATTTCCCATTATTGCAATGGGGTTGTCATCTGACTCGTAACCCTCCCCCACCTAGAGCGCATGGGGGCACAACCTTATATAATTTCTACTTTATTATTTGGCTAAGTCAATGCTTACTCGTCATGTCAATGGTAAAACTCTGGTATTCATCTGTGTTGATTGATTACCTGAGTCCGAGCATGGACTCTCTCAAAAAGTACTATGCTTAGGTCATCTTTCATGGTTACTTTTGTACAATAGTGTGTTATTCATTTTTGTACAGTGTGGTTGGTGTGTTGTTTTGCAAGAAAATTTCCTTCTTATTATGTTCTTTCCTTCTTTGCAGATGTCAATGTCTCCTCACATCGGTTTTGTTGATGGTGCTTGCTGTAGTGCCCAAAATCTGTCATTAGTGGCATGGGCCATTTATGACCCCCATGGGTAGTTGATTGATCTTAAAGGTATATGTCTAGGTTGAACAACTAATAACATCACTGAGTATACGATTATTGAACTATTTTTAGAAGTTATCACTCATGGCATCTGGGAATTGGTTGTTAACCTTGATTCACAGCTTGTCATCCTTCAACTCAAAGGGAAATATTCCGTCAGAAACCCTCAAATATTGAGAATGTATATACGTATTCATCTACTAGAAAGAAATTTTGATTACATTACATATCATCATATTCCCAGAAACATGAATACATTAACATATGCATTAGTTAATTATGTGCTAGATAGACATTGCGAAACATGTAAAAACAAAAAAAACAAAAAAAATTATACCATAGTAAGTAAGGAAGTACAACATATATATATGTGCGCTGATAATGTTTTTCATACATCAAAACCTCAAAAAATAATATGTGTGTTCAAAATACATCAATGGCTCGCAAGACTTATACATTTGTGGCTCACAAGCCTAAAAAATGTGGAATGATAGACCTATGCACTAAACAACATGATGCTCATAATAGAATGTAACTTCTCGGACTATGTGAGTCAGCAGATGGCAGATCCAATCTAAAACCCCCACCGTATGCCGTTGGTACTGGCATGGTACATCACCCATCTGGGCATACTCTGGGATCCCATGTGTCAAACCCTCAAGATTCAGTGCAATCTCCTCCTCGTTGTCACTTCCCTCCTGATAAGGAGAGACATTGAACTACCGAGCAATGTGCCTAGCAATTGAGAATATCCCAGTAGGGCATTCTGGACCAACATCTGCATTCATAAAATCAAAATGTTGTGAACACATATATCTCAAAAAAAATAAAACATCAAAAATTAAAACATGTTTGTTTTTTACCTCCATCATCATAATCCTCCCCCTCTAGGAGCAGCATATCTGGATCTCCGCGAACATTGATACCACTATAAGGCCAATCCTCCACTATGATCAGCTTTCATCATAACCACGAGAAAAAGGTGGGCTTATAGGACATCTATTGGCCCCCAGTAATCTTGGGAATAAACTCACTCCAATAGACCATCCTTGGGTTTCGTGGCATCGGTGGGTCCACCTCAGCCAACTAGTAGTGGAACAATAGAACCTGCTCCAGGAAGATCACTAGCACAGACCCATAGCAAAAATGCTTCAGGTTTCCTACCTTAGATTCTGATAGCTAATGCTTCTTGTTGACTTTCCTAGTTTCCACCCAGTTGAATATAGTGAGCACCATGCAGTCGATAGCATACTGAAAATTCCACTTGTTGGTCTCATGCAACGCTTGGGACCATTGATGGTCAGCAATAACAATCTCAACACAAGATCTTGAACTGTCATAATCTCAATCTTGCCACTTTTAAATTTGAGAGCTTCTGGGAAATGTTCGGCAAGTAGCATGGTCACACTTGCCCCAATTGGCCTTGAACCATATAGATTGAATGGCTTCCCTCCCGAGACAATCCTGTGATGAAATAATTTTTTGAGGTTTCCAACTCCACCTCTTGGTCACCAATGATGAAAATTTCCCGATTCACGTCCCAACGACTGATTAAATACCGTAGAAATTTGGGTTGAGCCCATATACCTGGTGTAAGAAATAATTTGAGGAGCCCATAGTTCCTTAAAGCATCCAACCAATTTGGGTCAGCCATTTCTTGAGTGTCAATATCCTCATGCTCATGTTCTTTCTGATCCACCATTTTTCACGATTTTTCCCTGCAAAAACAATATAATCAATTCAGTAATCATCTTTGGCCAAAAAAATTTGGATTCAAATGGTCGAATTGAGAAAACACATGGAAATTCTTTGTTCACGATGCTAGCGTGTCTATTTTAAAAATAGTAGCACCAATGGCGCGGTTGACAGTCTTAGCAACCCCTGATCGCCACGATTCCATGCCCGGAAATTGCACCGACCGAGAGCATTTTTTTTTGCCAAAACCTCCTCATGAAATCTGAAAAGTGGATAAAAATAGGTGAAATAAGTATGAAAATGGAGCTTAAGTTCTTGGCTCTTACCTACAACTGATGACTCGGCAAATGATCTCCTGGATCTCCCACAATATACTCCCAAATAATTAGGGCACAAATGGGTAAAAAACCTCTTCACACAAATGTAAAATGGTAAATGGTAAAAAAAATTACTTTTGCCTCATTTTATTCATTTCTTCATGAAATATTAGGGTTTTTGAGTATTTTTGACCTATTTTACATCAGAATTAGATAATAAATTTACCTTTCTGTGCAGTGACATGTGTTATAGACATTTCAGGGCACTTCAACCCCAATCACAAATTTCCATAAACTGAGGGCCCTTAAGTCCCTAAAAGGGTTGCTTCACTGCCTAAAAGAACAAGGTCAACTAATTATATCATCTCCCAGAAGTTCTCCACTGAAAACTACTCATAAATGGTCAAAACTAGACCATACTAAAATCTCCATGAAGAGGGTGCGATGCATATCACCTTCCCAATGTATAGGGTGCAATGCATACTGTTTTTCTCCTTTGTAGGGTGCAATGGTCGGGAATGGACAAATGGCAGGGACCAAAATGCGAGGTGGAAGATCATGGAATCTTCCATAAGCTTCCCCTCTAACGCTTGCCACTCCATTTTCGACCAGGGATGAGTAAGAGATATTCATTCTCCAAGTGGAAGCATGAACTATCAGAGAGAAGACACTAATCAAGATTCCAAAAGATGACTCACCTCTCTGTAATCATCTATATATGGATCCCTCTTCACAGAGATCCTGAGGCTGGAATTTTGTAACTTATAGAGAAGCGTTGTTGGTATTCTGGTGTACATTCACAGTGTTGGGTGATTTTTCTTTGCTTGAGGTGAAAGAAGGGCTTCTTAGCTGGAGGATGATGCTGGGCCAGAGCTGCTCATGGTTGTAATCCTCTTGCTACTTTTTATCTGAATAAAGATATTCTTGTTTCCTTCCATATCCCGGTGTACTTGTTTATATATGCTTGTATATGGTTAATGTACATTTGATCCTGCATTATTTATGAATTTAGATCCTTGTTTCTTGCATAGTAGTATGTTGCTGTGATTCTACAAGTCCTTTTGAAGCTGAGCAGACAAAGAGTGAGCAGCAAAACTCTATCAAGAAGGAGAGGGAATCGAGCGCAAGACTCAGGTTGGCCCTCCTAGTTCTCCTCTCATCTATTTTCATAAAAGGAATCAATAGTAGACTTTGATTATTTGTTTCTAAGATAGCCACCCATCTTAGTGGGAATATCAGCATCCATATGGACACTATTCCCGTATAACACTAATGACCTAATGATGATCCTAGACCTCATAACACTACCTCTTCAACTCTTGGCAGATAGACACTTGTACAACTTTTACAATAACTCTGTACAATGATACTTTTACAATGATTGTATGCAGTGCTTCCCACTTGAAGACTTCATATGGTGAACTTCCCACTACTGTTCTGCACCTTGATTGCTACTCTTGTCATGCTACCCTTTCTCACTCTTCAGAACATTAGATTATGCATTGAGTCTTCTCTTGATGAATATATAATACCTACAAAAAGTCTTCAAGGAAATACCCATGACATGATAATATCAAAACTTACCTCATCCTGCAAAGCATATGTCAGTGCTAAAAAAAGAAAACAAACTAGAATACAAAGACCCTAATGCAATTAAGAAATGAACATGCATATATAGAAGATACTTACCTGTAGCTTACCTCTGCTGCATCATTTTGTTGTACCTTGCTCTTTGCCACCCTAGACAGTCTGGTCCTTTGCACCCCTTGACAACACTTGATCTAGTTTTTCTTTCTTTCTAGGAGAACTATATTTAATATGATGTATCTCTATGATTTAAGATCCCCAACATGTCAGCTTTGGTCCTATAGAACCTCTGTGAGTCATTTTTCCAATGCCACAGGTTTGACCTAATTTGGACTCTTTAGGACAAAGTTATGCCCAATCTCTCACAATGCCCTAATTATGAAATAGTTCAGTAGAGCTAACTAGTACGGTGTGCCACATGTCACTGTTTCCTCCTTCGGATCTGAAGTTAATACACAAAATACTACAGTTTTTTCACTATCTGCCACTTTTTATAGAATTCCAATCCTCTTCTTTGAGAGAGAGTTATGACGATTTTCCCAAGGTCGCTTCTTTGAGATGAAATTCAGGAGCCCGCAAAAACCCTATTTTCCACAAATCATGTCCCCGAAAATATAGCGAACCAAGATCTAAAATTTGGTCGTGATGTTCATCAGGATTGCAAATCCAATGAGTTTTCATTTTAGAATCTAAGACTTCACAGAAATGAAGTTATAGCAAAAATGCCATGATCACTTCATTGGGAGGGTATATGAGATTTATTTTTATAGAGTTGAGAGGGGCTTATATAGAGAATGTTGGATGGATTTTAGGAGCATAAAAAATTATTAGTTATTGACTATTCAATCACCAAAACCAATTATGAGTGCCATGCCACAACCCCATAGAGTTTTAGCCTACTAATTGGGGTTACTAACTTCAAACATGAATATCTCTCAAACTGTGAAGAATTACTTGGCGTGCCATATATCAACGGAAACATCTCAACGAGTAGAATCCATCTAGAAGATCCTTGACTCAAAATATAGTAATTTGTCAAGTCAAAATTCCCTTGCAATATCAAGGTATCCCCTGGTGCCACTTGAGTTGACATCAATGACAACCTCAGATCATCTTTAGATCGACAATCTCCCCCTTTGGCATTAATGGCAACACAAGCACTCCCCCTGTGATCAGGGAAGCTCTTCCTACTACCTTCTCTCCCCCTTTGACATCAATGGAAAAGGGTAACTCCCCCTGACACACAACCATCTTGCGGACCTGTACACACTTTGTTACACAACATTTTGTCACTGTCTGTGTACTCCCTGTTCCTTGATCCTGAAGGACCTTCATGAAGAAACTCCCATTGTGTCCCTCTTCATGAGCAGATCAATTCCCTTTTGCATCATTTCCCGGAAACTTTTGTTTTGCCTAGTTTACAAGATCAATGCTAATGACATTTTTCTCCCCCATGTTGATGTGCAGAGATTTGCACTATCCCTAGCACTGACCAGAGTGATTGCTCTGTGTTCGAGTCACTTCGGTCCTATTATGGAAAGTTTTTTAAATTAGGAGCCGAAGCTTCCAGCTCTAGAAGCTTCATAATGGAAGTCTGGTAAATGGTTTGGCTAGATGGGGTTGAGGATGTCAGTTTGGGCTCCTTTCCCCTATAATGATGTAACTACCTCAAGGGATAAGCCCTTCTCCCATGAGAAGAGGATCCATCTCCCATCCATTCATCCTATATAATCCTCCCTTCTTCCCAAGCACAAGCTAGTGTTAATATTGGTGTGCTAATGCTATTTTGGTTTGGAGTAGCCAGCAAGGTATTAAGAGTTGTAGCTATCTAGTTGTGTGAGGGAGAAGTGTGATTTGGTTTGGAGTGAAGTCTAAAGGGAAGAGCCTTAAAACTATTGTGGATTAAGGCCACCATGGGATGCTAGCAGAAGTGTGTGGGAACTTGGTCTTGTTAGAGGAGCACTGCAACGTCAAGACAAATGGTTGTAAACTCTCATTGATATTAATATATGCAACTATTGATTGATTTCCTACATGATTTGTAATCTTACGTATTCATGGCTTAATGTTTCTTGACTTGTTAGGTAGGTTGTGTTAACACCCAGGTTGTTCCCTTTGATTACAGCTTCTAGCCCAGCTGTAATCAGAGAGGGCTCTCTCTTTAAGGTTTGTCTCTGCTCTGTGGAGATTTTAGGCTAGTTATGAAGTAAGGGTTTTGGTTTATGTTTGGTTGGAAGGATGTCTTTCTGTACCTAAAGTGAAAATCTGCAGATAATGTTAGTTCATTGGGCAATGGACTCTGTGGCTACTGGTTTTTTGAAATCTTGAGTTTGAGCAGCTGGAATTATAGGGCCATTTAAATACTTCATAAAACAAACTTGAGATTATGATGGTGAAATGAAAACAACCAGTGAAAAGGAATTAAGAATTTTCCACTAAGATGGGGTGTGAGAAAGAGATATATTCCTCAGGAGCAAACTTGAATTCCTGAAACAATAATCACTGTGAAAGATATAGTGTGAAAGGGTAGCAATTAAGAATTACACCTTTATTACTATAACTGAAGAAAAACACTTGGAATAGCTTAGATTGAGTTCAGGGTAATCTGTGATTAAATCCTGGAACTATTCTTTTTCTTTGCCATTAACTGTAAAGAACATAAACATGAAAGGTATATGAAAGATAACAAAACACATAACGAGGAGTCATAAGGAAAACTTATTGTGCCATGAAATACGCAGGAATCCTGTAACTTTCAGCTAAACACCACAATGCATCAAACAACACAGAGCTTTGGAAATTCCACCGCCTTTTTATTACTTCTCTGAGAATTTACAGTAAAAGAACTCTAGAAAAGATATCAACAACATCCAACCTCTGCAAACTCATGCGAGGGGGAATATATAGAAGTGTTTCATACAAAATATCTCAGGCATTGAGTCATCTGAGAAATAAATATCTTCATCAACTCGTACAGAAATAGCAGATAAGAAGTTATTGCAGCGTTTAATACAACATGAATGCTCTTTAATTCTGTCAAAAGATTTTTGACCTTTGGAGGTCACTGAGTCGGTTGAACGCTTTGTTATAATTGTTGAATGACGTGTCTTTGCATATCTGTCCTCCCGTAGCTTTTTGGCCCTGTCACCTGTGACTGTTAGTGCTGCTGTGGTGGCCGAATAGTTTCGCTGAGTTGGCTCAGCCTCTTTTTCTCCATACATGCTGATATATCAAAATCTTCCTGTGCATGAAAACTTACATATTCAAATGGAAAAAACTTGATTACTGGCTCTGGTTTAGTAGTAATTGTATTAATCCATTCCAGACTTCCTGTGTGGGCAATTGATGTCTTAAAATTGCCTCTATGGTCTCATCCGCCTCTGTATATTTATAGAAATTTGGAGGCGCATCAAACAAGTGATTGATTTCATTCATGATAAAAAATAAGCTCTCTACCCTATTGTAGAGAGTCTGTCCTGATGCTGGCCCTGGTTCTGCTGAAGTGTTGGGATTTTCTGCAATTTGGTTTGTACCAAAGGTGTTGACCCTCTTGGCATAATTTTCATGGGAAAGAAGTCTTCCTGAGGTGCCCATTAAGCTAGGAAGACCTCTGTTCTGCAATGCTACGAATTTGTCCATGAATTTATTAATGTCTGTCTGCATATCCTGGCTTCTTCTCTCTAATGTCTGTACCAGGTTTCTTAGTATCAGGACCCTTTTGACCATCGAAATGGTCTCAGTCTTGTTGGCAATTCCCATTTTGACTAGCTGAGAACTTGTTCTGTAATTAAGCACATTTATCATTCTGGTGGCGGCCTCAGGCATACTGCCTAGTGATGCTCTTGCTCTTTGGATTTCCCTATGTGCTTTTCCAATGAGCCCCATCTGCTCATGAATAGCCTCAATATATTCCCACTAGTCTATGATGGATTGGCCAATATTGGCCCATAGGACTCTCTTGAGCTCAACTGTTACTTTGTCAAGTGTGAGCTCTTTTTCTAGCTCATTTATCCTCCTTTTGAGAGTCTTTATCTCTCTTTCTCTCTCAGCTATGTTTTGCTTGGATTTATCATATTTTTCATTGAGCTTAGCCAAAGTTTCTTTGGCTTGACTTAGCTCTGTCATTTGGGCCTCCAAGACCTGAATATCATTCCTGAGTTTCTGCATGTCAAGGCTTTGAGCCTGCTCTGTTGTTGGTGCTGAGGTAGAGGGTGCTGCTTGCTCTGTCTGCTGAATGGGAGGGGCAGTGGTTTGAGGAGCTTCTTCCAAATTGATTGTTTCTAGAGGGGGTTGAGAAGTTTGGCCTGCCTTTTTCTGTTGCAATGCTGCCTGAAGTGCAGCCTCTGATTCCTCCAACTTTTCTTGTGTTTGGATGAGCTGTTTATACAGTGACACCAGCATAGCTGCTGCATCCTTGTCATGTCTCAGCTAGGCAACTTCTTCTGTTTGGGGATGAAGAGTTGCTGGGATCTTGATCATCTTCCTTAATGCTGCCATATCGGCATCCCTCAGCTTCAACAACTCCTGCACAGCTTTGACATCCTTAGGATCATGCCCAAGCTCTATTATGATGTCTTCCAAAGCTTTGATTCTATTGTCCTTTGCTTGAGAGGATGCTCTTTCCAACTCAAGTTGTGCAGTTGTATTATTTAGGCTATTTTCTAGCTTGTAATTCACCAATGTGTTATCTGCCAAGGAGGCATATACCATCTCACCCGTTTGCTTGTGTAATTCAATCTGATCCATCGGGTGGATGTCCTTGGCAAGGACCTCAAGGTTGGTCCTGATGTAGTTTGCAGCTGACTGTGGCTGCTGCGCGGCTGGCATGAAGTGGCTCATAATCATCTTGCCCTCATGGACATCATAGGCAGACATAAGCCTTTGCTGGTTGGTGGGAGCCATTTTCAACAAATGATTATATAATTGTATCCTTATGGGCTCATTCCTTTTCTTTATGTCCATGAACTGGTTCTTGATGCTCAGTTCACCTCCTCTTTGTTGGCTTGAGGAGCTAACTTCTCCTCCTGCTGTCCTCTCTTGTTCCTGCTGGAAGGAACTTGCTGAGGCCTCCATGCTAGGTGGGTCCATGCCCAAAGATTGCCCTATTGGCATTTCTTCCTCTGAAAAAGCGTTCAATCTTTGCCTCTTTTCCCCTTGAGTTGTTGATGTTGTTAGGGGGGTCTCTCTGTCCCTTTTCCTACTTATGTCCTCCTTTTGAGGGGTTTGGAGGACTGAAGCTTCAGCTCTTGTTTCTTGCCTAGGAGGCACAATTTGTGGTGGCTGATGCTCAGTGACCATTGGGGCCTCTGCTGTTTGCTATTCTTGCACTGGTTGCTCCTTTTCTGGCTGCTGTTGTACCTGTTGTTGTTGCTGTGCTTCCTGTTGTTGTACCCGTTCCTGTACTGGCTGCTCTAGCTCCATTTCTTTCTCCTTGCCTTTGCTGGAGGTTTGATCTGTAGTTTTGGTTGCCTCCTGATGTGCTGTGGAGGATGAGGCAGCTGCTCCCACTTGAGGGCTTGTAAGAGAAAATACCTGTGCAGGAAGTTCTAAGTCAGCCATCTTTAGAAGATTTCTTCTTGCTCTTTCATTTAGTTCTTCTTGTATGACAGGTTCCTCTAAGGTGCCTCTCTTCCATTTTGTTTGATTTGCATATTGTTCTATGTGAGGCAACCTTACATGGTCATAACTGGACAGCCTATACTTGACCCTTCTTAAGGTTATGAAGTGATTGGGGTCATAAGGTTTCCAGAGGAAACTGGTCTTTAGGCCAAGACCTTCTAGCAGTCTGTCTGCCTCTTTCCAGCCTTCCTCCCTTTTGTTTAAAACAAAGTGGCCCAATTGGTTTTTTACCTTCAGCTGTGCTTTCTTGCCTTTGCCTGAAAATTTCTTCACATCAACATTCCCAAACTACTTGAAGTATTCAAGGGCAAACAATCTCATAGGCACATAGTTGGGCAGTCTGTATGGGGGTAACTCACAACCATATATTCTAATAACGGTGTGGTTTTGGTAAAAATACCAATCCCCAATGATGTATACCTTGGACAACTGAAGGATCCTCTGCATCTCATCGGTTAGTCTTAGAGGAGGTGAGCTCAGGAACAGAGACATGGCTGGGTGGATAAAAAGGTCTATAAACTCACAGTAAGTGTATGGAGAATAGGTTGTGCAGTGAAAAGCTGAGGTCCAATACACTACTGACCTTGGTTTTCCTTGTGCATCCACTCTTTTCATAGAAAAAGAAAATTTCTCATGTTGATAGTATAGAATCAAGTGGTAGATGTAGGAGGAGTATCTGAACACCCTTTCCCTTGATATGTTCATCAATTGCTCATGCATTTTGTCTGATATGTAGGTGGCATAGTCATAGCAGATTGGAGTTTTGCTAGGGGAAAACATGAGCATCATTAGTAGTACAGTTTCATCAATATACTCAATTGAGTTATAACCCAGAATGGGACTGATCATATCTGCAAGGTCCCTGCCCAATGGGTTGAGGTAAACATGCAAAATGGGAGGGTACTGCACAGTATCAGATTTAATATATAATTGTTTCAGCGTGGTGATCTGAGCATCTGTCATCTTAGCTCCTTGATTTATCAGATCAAACAAAGGTAAAGGAACCAATTTCTTCTCAGTTTTGAATTGCATCATCTCTCTGATGGCCTCAGGGGTAATGTAGAAAACAACTGAGCCTGAAGGGTCAAGCACAGCTCTCTGAGTGGGATCATACCCTTCAGCACATAGGTGAATTAGGTTAGGAAATGATTGACCTGAGGAAGCTTGAAGATTGGGAGGAATGAATCCCAAATGCCCAATACATCTGTTCCATTCTCATGTTTGTCCTTTAGTTCATTTAATAGGTGGATGTGGAACTTGCTTTTCATTAGGAATTCCTCTGAGATTTGATAATCCAAATCTGTTAATTCCTGCCACTCTAATTCTCTCTGAGGGGCATTTAAAGGGGCAATATTGAGGGCTACAGGTGCTACTGGTGTATCCATGGTTACTTAAAACTTTGTTTATATGTGAATTAGTGTTACTGTGCAGAGTAACAGACAAGAGCGTTTCTTGGAAGGAGAGGTGATTTATTGAGGAACAGAGGGCATAAGGGTCAATTGCAGCAATTGAAATACTGCACACAGCACTAAAAAGGGCAAATACTTGTTCTTGCCAGACTTTTTTACAGTAATTTGGTGTAGTTCGGGTTCCCTGTTCACGATTGCGCGAACATAATGCAGGTTTTGTGAAAGCTTTGGTAAGCAAGGCTTAGCTGGTGAATTTCGTCTTTATAACTTCAAATGTGAACTAGGCACAGGGGTTTTGCCGGTCAATTGTGTGTTTTTTCTGTGTTTTAAGTTAATTTAGTCTATTTGCAGACAAAACCAGGCGTAGAGAGGATTCGCAGGGATAAATACCTGGTATACTGATAGTCCTGGTCACAAATGCAGGTGGGTTGGTGCGCCGATGGTCTCCAGGTTGAATTCAGCAGGTTGGCGTGAGTTTGGACGTAAAATACATGCAGAAGACACCACAGTCGTTTTTGTAAAAGGTGCAAAAAACGCGAAATTTTGGCCAAAATATGTATTTTTGGAACATTGGCGCCTTTTTTGGATGACGTCAGCATGACGTCATCGGGTGGGGTCATGGTCGGATGACATCAGCATGACGTCGTCAGGTGATGTGGCGGCTTATGAGTGGTCCACGGTGATGGTGAGGTGGTGGGCAGGTGGAGCAATGGCGGATGGGGGTGCGGACGCGGCGATGACGTAGCAGTGATGCTGGCAGGGTGGGTTGGTGGAAACCGGAAACCGTAGGCGGTATGATATCGCATCGCTTTTGATATGGAAGTGGAGTTTTCATAGGGGGCTCCGATACGCTGTGGGGGCGACGCGTGGCCGAGGCCTGACGTCACCCCCTGACAGATATCGGAAGATATCTTTCGGACGTCGGGGCCGGTCCGATATCCATGTGAGCCGTTGGATGAAAAGTGCCCGATCGGACGGTCGACGGGTCGATGACTTGTCCGGACGATACGGTGTCGGGTGGGCAATAAAAAATGTATTTTTTATGGGATTCGTTCCCGGCGGGACATTGGAATATTTGCGAATTTGTATGGTTTTTCAATGTATTTCTTTATAAAGTCGCGCATAGCTCCAAAACTTAGGATAAGTCGGAAAAGTGGGTTTTTCAATGTATTTTTGCCGTTTGAGCGGGTTAGGGGTGAAAATGGGTTTTTTACAAGGTTTCTTTAGCAAATGAAGGGTTGAATGGGTAAATGAATTATGAAGGAGGAAAAGAGGTAAGGCTTGGGTTCTTAAACTGACCAGATGTCAATTTGATTCCCTAGTAGTGAACATATGGCTATAATGCCAAGGGGGGGATATTTATAGAATGCTTGGGGGTTATACCATGGTGTTATAATAGTAGGGAAAGGGTGACATAGGGAGTTAGATAATAGAAGTTAAAGGTTAATATGGAGGGAGAAGGTGAATGAGGAGTGATATCACTAATTTTATTTGAAAACCACTTAGCTTAGGGAGTAGATCAAAATGAAAAGAATTTTGCACAAGAAATGTGGCTCTTAAAGGAAACTAGAACCAACATAAAACCTTGAATTCTTTCACAAATGCAACTGGTATAGGGATGTTAGTAACGAGTGTAAAAAACAAGGAAAAAGGAAGTTAGACATGCTCCATTGTGTTGTTTTCCTTATATTGACCAACAAGATTCAGTTTGAAAGGAATACCACTTCTGCAACCCCATCTACCTACCCATCTACTTGCCTAACATTTTTTGTTTCTTCTTGGAGGGTACACTTGGACATGCAGACCCTTATGTGCCCTTTCTTTTCCATTTGGTTTTTTCTTTTGATTGCCTATTTAGCACTACCCTTATAGCTTCCAAGGCCCCAGATTAAGCAGTTGGGAACCTTAGTTTCTCTGCCTAACTATTGGTCTGCCAAGATTAAATAGTTTGGACAGACTTCTTTCTCTATTCTACAACAGAAATTGAAACATGGCATGATCCAGGTTAGACTGCTAGACCATCCATCAAAATTTAGTAAGCATGAAGGTATGTACACACCTTGTCTTCTCTTGGAAATATGGGATCTTTGTATCAGCAAAGCAGAGCATATTTGGCATTTTGAATTTGCTAATCATGAAATATGAAACCTATTTGTATAGGTATCCAACACCACCATCAGCAATCAGATCTACAACTTGAACAATCTTTCCTAGAGAATATCTGTCACCTCATCCTCGGCAACAAAACCAATATGTTAGCACTCAGAATGAACCTCAAGGCTAAGAAGAGGCAATTCCAAGATAACCACAGACCAAGCTTTCGATTTGGCATCTAGCCTTGCCAAACCAGAGAGCGCTCTCCCTTTGCCAATGATATGTGGGTACAATAAGTGAAACTTAGGCTAGCTATGAAGTAAGGGGATTTGATTGAAAGTTGAAGGTTGAGAACAACAAGAGAAGGGACCAATGGGCTATGGAATCGAGGCTAGTTTCTGCCGACAAACTTGGGGAAAATTAAGTGCAATGTTCAACCAAATTAAAGATATAATGAGAGAAGAAAAGAGGAAAAATACCGTTTCCTTGTAGGCATCAATCAAGGGATGGATCTACAGTGGCGAATTTAGGAGAAAGAGAAGCACGAGATTACTCAACAGAGCATCTAACAAAGGATGGATTCTAACAATATAACCACTACATTAAACAACATAATCATTGTGAAAAGAGAATCGTGCGTGGATGGATTTCTAACACTTCCCTTAGAGAATGTTGTAATGAAATTAGTAGAAAAAAAAGCATGGAAAAGAATTTACAAGAAAAACATGTTGCACATTAAACACCGCGATGGATCCCAAATCTAAAGGGCAGAAACTCCTCCATTAAAAATAATATTCAGAAAAAGCTTTACACAGTCCAAAGCATCTTTCCTCTACTGAAAAATTTGAACCCTTTACACTTTGAAATTCATAAAATATATACAATTAGCTCATCCCTATATAGGGAGTTGAGATCAACCATATCCCTAAATATAGAAATAGTTACATTAAATTTGGATCGAATTTCTAAAAATAGGGGCCAAAGGTGAACTCATATCTCTTGAACCATAAACCTTCTTACAAAACAGAAAGAGGTTTTTGTATATAAGGTTATGTTTGAGAAAAAACTCTCTCAAAGTTTATAAATTTGTTTCCAGGTGTTCGGAATCTGTGCCACAAAATAATCTCTAAAACAGGAAATCATTAAATATTTAAATCTATAAAAATAGGTTGTAAATATCTAGTCAAATATTCCAATTCACGACACCTTGAAAGAGGTTTTTGTTATATGGCTCATGGTTGACAAAAACTTCCTTGGGTTTCTCAAAATTACTTTCCATCTATTGTAAAATGGTGCCACACTACAATGACTAAAACAGTGAAACAAATGCAAAATTTGTTTTGTTTTAATCTAGGCTTCAAATATCACTGCATATATCCCACATAGTAACACCTGTGCATAAACTGAAGGAGGTTTTTGTTATTTGGTATGTGACTGACAAAAAAGTCTTTCACTTTTTTAAAATTCATGTCCATTACTTCAGAAACTGATTTTGTAGTATACGTGTCCTTGTGTGTAGCAAATGACCTCAAAACATGCATAACCAAGAATCAATCATTCATTTCGATCATATCTTTTGATCCAAGAACCAGTTTCGGGCATGCAATGTGCCATTGGAAATATATTTCCGAGCTCCTTCTGATGAGAATACTTATGACATGTTTTTCACTAAAGATTAGTTGCAAAACATATTTGAAAACCAGACATAGTAAGAGCCCATTTTGATCCCTAGTGACAGGTTGTGAAGCCTAGAACTAACAGGGTTTGCAGAGGTCTTACATCTAGAGAGCTTTGGGAAGCCATACTTTGGTTTATTCAATGGAATTAATTTTTCTGTGGCCTTAGGAGTAAGGTCAGAAGGTATGGAACAGTGGGGAGGGTAATTATTGTCTGTAAAAAAGGGCTTTTGGATGCACATTAAGTTTTTCTCCAGTCTAGCAAGGTTATTTAATTAATTCAATTAACTAACCCTTTAATAATTATTGTGCATAGCTTAAATTACAGGGTCGTTCTGGTTCTTTCAAGAATACCTAGAAATTGATGATTTGGTGCATATATGGGGTTATGTGGTAGCAGCAAAGGTTTCTAAGGCTTCAATTGTCTATTTGTTGCTTCAATTTGGTGTCTACAACATCTTTTGGTTGCAAAAGGTGGCTAAAATGTTTGTGTAGAGGTTCAAGGTTTCAAAACTGACTAATAGAGGTTTGCAACGAAAATGAGTGAAAAGAGAAAAATGGGGCTTTTTCAGCCTTTTAACCAACAATAGTTACATTTTGGTAGGAGAATTAGCAAATGAACAGTGGGTAGTTTTCTCTTATGCGGGGAGGTGGTTTTTTTCCATATTGCACCACTGTTGGGTGGAGGGCAGTATTTTTCGCGAGCATTCAATATAACTTGGTGCCGCCACATAGCGGAACAGTGCTCGACTAAAACTGCAAATCTCACTTGCTTTTCGACCGGCAACTAACGGATGATGAAACTGCGCGATATGGATATGCGTCATTGGATATGGAGGTGGGAGATTGGAGGGATATCACACAACAAAGTTACACAGAAGGAGCTGGGATGTGGTTGGCGAGGCCTAGGGTTTAATTATAGTGAAATGTGATTAATTAAAAAGTAATCATGGGATTTTAATATAAGAAATGAGTTAATAAAATGTGGGGACCATGGGTTATATGGCGGAGGTTTTAACTATACACCAAGGTTTGGTGAGTTAAAAGGGTGTCAGGGAATTATAACTTTGGGGAAGTTAAATACATAAAGTGGGGGTATATCTTAGGAAATGACTTAGGATAAAAAGGGGTTTTGTGGGTTTTTTAAGGGGAAAATGGGAAACTAATAATGGGGGAATGTATTACTTGTGATGGGAATATGTTTCACACTAAAGAAAGGGGTTTTAGCAAGGGGGAGTGACTTTTTAAGGGTAATGTCTACGGAAATGTGTGAAACAAAGGGATAAAAGGTCAAAATGAGGGGAAAAGGGTTCTTACAACTAATGAAGGGATAATGAGGGGGGATTAATAAAGTAAGTATGCAAGGGTCTAATGAAATAAGGGGAAATTAGTAAATAAGCTTTAGTGAATATCCTTTCTCTTTCATAATTCATCCTACACATGAAACTTAGGATTAAGCATGATGGATGTGCTTTTTGACTTAGCAACCTTGTGGACTTGCAAAAATTCTTCTACCTACCCTTGATTTAACCTAGAATTTTCTCTTCATTCATTGGGTGCATTTGAGCTTGCTGACCCTTTAGTTATTTTTCTTTGATAAGTAAACTATCTAATTCTAACCTTATAACTTCCAATGGATCAGATTAAATTGATGATCTCATTACTATTCTCTACCTAACGACTAATCTGCCAAGATTAAACAGATTGCCTAGATCTTTATTTTCTATCTATCAAGATGAAATTTAATGCATGAACGAATCAAGATTAAACTATTTGACCATCATGGATTGTGGCATTTTTTACAAGCTACACACAATCTTGTTTTGTAAAGTAAAGTAAAAGGTAGTGGCATTTGAATTTTGACACTTTCAAGATCCATTCTTATCTCTTTTTGGGGTTCATATTTTTTACTTTTTTGATCTTTTTCTTTCATTTAGTCCTTTGATTATTCTTTTAGGACCTACCATATTTACATTTTTTATTTTTAACATGGGAAAACATTTTTCAGAAAGCAAACGTATGCACAATATTACAAGACTAACCATATCCAATTCAAAATTATGAATCCTATTATTATAGGACCCCAACAGAACCTATAGGGACATTAACTTTCCCAACCGTGATTGTAGGTTGAACAGGAACCGAATAAAATGCAGTTTGAAAGGGAATTTGGGAAACCACATTCAAAATGAATGGGCTAGAGGTAGGCATAACACTATATGACCATATCGGGTGATGATAAAGCAAATATGTGCTTGGAGTACCTGCAACTAAATGACCAAGGGAAGTAGAACCTAGAGGGAATAAAGGTTCACTATATTTAGCTGGTGGAGTTTTCCCACTCACTATATGAGGAGATGACACATATGGAAAGATTGTTGAGTCTTGAAAATGTCATTCATTTCCATTACACTTTCACTATTATGTCCATTATATCACCACCATTTCACTACTATGTCACCACATTCATCCCACTTTCATTATGATTGGGCCACATTTATGCTTCTCCAAACTTTATTAAGTCTAAGCCTTTTAAGTGAATTTGTGGTTAAAAATTAGAAAATAATGTGCATATGCATATACCTAGCAAATGGGTTGAGATTGTTGACATGTGTAGGTTGAAAGGAGGCTTCTAGAAGACCGTTATGTGGCACTCTAAGGCCAAATTCGAATTTGAGTGGAAAGAATCATGGGATCATGAGGATATGTGTCACATCTCCTAATTGTATTGTAACTCTAAGAAGACATGTGTATTATCAGTTCCTATTTTGATTAGGACTCTAGAGGTAGAGGGAGATATTCATGGACTCCTATTAATGAGATGGCTTCTCATCTTTTTGTATAAATAGGAGATATCTCTCCTTCATTTGTTAGCTTATTAGTCTCAGCTTAGCTTGGCTTGGCTTTTAGTTCTTTAGCTTGGAGTTTGTAGTTCTTCCCTGATGGCTTTTGAAAGCTTTGGAGAGTTTTGTTGTACTTTGTGGTTTTGAGGAATTTGAATAAAGCTTTGATGTTCTCAACATGGAAGGAGATGTGAATTAGATGTCATGGAGCACATTAGAATATAAGGTAGAGTAGTTTTCATTTTGTAATTTTTCTTTGATTTCATTATGTCATTTGATTGCTTTCAAGTTTGATAGATTAGATTTTCCATTCATGCAATTGTAATTCATGTAAGTGTGTTCAACCTGTTGATTGTAGATTATCTTTCCTTAACATGTTTTTGCATCAAATAGTGACATGAGATTTGCCTCTCTGCTGACTTTGTTTTTTTGCTTTTCAATTTCAATTATGCTTTGATTTCAGTCTTATTCATTTTCTTTGTTAGTTAGTTTAGATATTAAATTGCTCATGTCATTTTCAGTTACCTCCGAAAGCCATAGCGAGACTTGGTGAGAGATTGAAGTATGAGTGTGTAATTTGATATTAGTTTACCTTTCTGCAAATTAGATATTAAATTACTCATGTCATTTTCAGTTACCTCCGAAAGCCAGAGCAAGTCGAATGGTGAGGGATTGAAGTATGAACGCGTAGTTTGATATTAATTTATTTTTCTACAAGTTAGTTATTTAATTGCTCATGTCATTTTTAGTTACCTCTGAAAGCCAGAGCGAGGCGAATGGTGAGGGATTGAAGTATGAATGTGTAGTTTAATATTAGTTTTATTTTCTGCAAATTAGATATCATATTGCTCAAGTTGTTTATGATTACCTCCGAAAGCCAGAGCGAGTTGAATGCTAAGGGATCAGAATATGAGTTGATTTAATTTGATTTTAGCTTTACTTTACTTGAAATTTTTGGATTTCTTTGAGTGCAATAGCTTAACTTTTATTTATGTATTTAGACAAGTAGCAGAGATAGTGATTTCATGATCAATATTTCATATTTTTTTTTTTATTTAAAGTAGCTCCATATTTACACTTTTGTTTAAGTACTAATTCCATCAATAACATGTTTTGAGAAGTGCTAAGTTTTGGAAGTTACCATTAGGGACAAACCTTGTCTTGAAATCTACATCCATACTTGACCTTTAAAAGTATTCTTAAGACCTTAGAATAGGATTTCCATTTGCATTAGACACTTTACGAACCCAACAAAAACAAAACCCAAAAACAAAATAAAATCTATAAAACAATGAAGTAAGAAAAAGGTTAACTAAGCACATATGGTGCACCACACTTCATCAGTTTATGATACCCGGATTGATAATTTATGTAGAGAAATTTAAGCTGTTAAATTGACTAGACAGTTTTGGCGTCATTGCCAAGGATCGAACCTGGGTCACCCGCGTGACAAGCGGGAATACTCACCAAAGACTTAAATTTCTCTACAAAGACTTCAAGCAAAAAATGATATTTATATTCATCACCAAGACCCAGAGTATGAGTGGCTGAGACTTCCAAAGGAGGATGTCTAGGAGAGGTTGGAATCTCACCTTCTAATGCCATGGGTGGAAATAATTAGTGAGGAGGAATACACGATGAATGAGGAGAAAGAGCCAAAGGTACATCAGGATTATCAAACAGACTATATGGGCATTGAGGAGATATTATCAAAGGATTATAAAGAAGATTCAGGGTAAACAACAAAAAATATTGAGGAACCTTAGGAAATTATGGGTCAGATTCCTGAGATGATGACACCGACTCTCGAGGTAGAGGAAGAGAAGCAAGGGGTTGAATACTCGAGACAAGTCCAAGTTCAAAGCCTTGACCTTCAAGTGACTCTGGAACCTTAGGGTGGATTCCTTGTGGTGTCCGTTTAGTGTCATAATTTCAAGGGGATATGTGAGGTGAACTTAGTGGTTCTGCCACGATGACCTTTTCTAAAGAAAAGAGGAGAGGAGGTGATTTATTTGAGCTTCAATTAAAATTTACCATTAATAAGACATAAAGAGGCCAAGGAGAACTACATGGGTAGGACATGTTATCGTGGGCAGTAAATTTTAGATCTTAAAAACAAAAATAAATTAAAAAGGGTAATCTAGGCAAGAGGGTTTACCAAGTATTCATGAACCGCAATATACACCTTAGCTGAAACTAAGGACTTAATGTAGGATGGCCAATCTCCCCGAATGGTGTGTTCGTTGTATCACATTTACAAGGTGGTTGACTCAGATACATGTGGCTAAATGATAACAGCTTAGTGGGGTCTCCCAACATATACACAATGGTACATAGGGCACAAGTCCATGTTAGTGATGTCTAATGCATACCCATTTGATGAGACCACTACCATATACTTTCCATGCATGGAGTGCCTCCAATATACACAGAGTACTGGAGAATGATCCCATATACTTTAGTACATGGAATGAGATTTCACCCATAGGATACAATGGTGGAAGATAACGACAACTGCTAGGTTTATAGATGTCAGAACATGTCTCTATTCTAGAACTCTAAATGTTTGCGTTAAGTTCCAAATGCTCCTTAGGTTAGTTAAGTAAATTTTAACATTTATATTGAATTATGCTTAAATTTTGGGCTCAAAATGATGTCTCTTGAACCCATAAGATGAAACCATATGAGAAAAAGAAAACCTTCCACTTTGATGAAAGCTAGACCAATCAAGGGGAGAAATTGCAATGAATAATGCATCAAACAACATGACTTCCACTGAATTTCACACACTAAATTTCACATTCACTTTCTAAATGCAGTGCTCAAAAGTAAAAATGATTTTCACTTCTCACTAACCTAAATGCAACATTTTCGAAAGAAAAATGATCTTCACTCTTACTAAGATGAACTTATATAAATGATGTTTTTTCTTTCATTTTTGAATGCTCTAATGAAACTAAAGCATCAACTAAAGGAAAATGAAAATAATTCAAATTCTCTAACACAACTAATGCATCAACCAAAGAAACACCAAATCCAATTCAAAATAGCCTAAATGAAAATAATTTTCACTTTTTCCTTTTCAAAAAATAAACAATGCACTCTTTCATCTTGAAAATCAAAATAATGTAATTTGCACTTCATTAAAATAAAAGATGATTTCCAAATGAAAATGACCTAATGCATTTTGAAAAGAAACTTTATGTAAGACAAGCTAAAACAAATGTAAACTGATGTATTCAATGATTTCCATCGAAAAAAAACTCAATCAATCAAAAAATTAGTATCTCATCGACACATCAAGCAACAAGTGATGACTAATTTACCTAGAAACCTTAGAATTCAATGAAAACCTCACTTCAAGCACTTCAAAGCCAAAGATACTAATTTGCTAATTAAACAAGACTATCAGAAAAAAAACACTGGAAAATCTTGGCAGAGGACAAGAAAATACCTTCAAAGGCCAAGACACACTACATCCTAGGGTAGTAACCCTATTTTTTCCCAAATTTTTGAGATCGGCATGGTTTTCATAGCAAAAAAAATACTGAAAGTGGCTTCAACATGACTGTTTCAAGTAAAAGCACGTTGGTAACGTGATTGTTCAGGTAAAAAATAAAAATAATTTCAACTAAGAGTCCAGACCTAACACTCTAAAGAAGTGATCATTCAATGTGTAGACCTATATAGACCCATACTAATTGATAATTCAATGGTTCATCAAAGTGATCAAAAGACCAAATCATGAAAAGATATTGAAGAGGCTATAACTTCCTGAGTGGAGCCACCATTTTTATTTGAATATAAATCCCATCTATGGATAAAGGTGATCTCTCTAGCCCAATGAGTGGGTCTTGCAAAAAACTGAACAAACTAATGCACACTTTCCTATCTTATGTTTAAAAATGCAAAGAGAGTGAGAAACCTACCTCACTCTGATGCCAATTGCTCAATCCTTTGATCATGACTTCGATCCATTAGCTTCCAGGCTTGGTCCTTGCTTGTTCCTTACGTATGAATACCTATAAAAGAGAGCAAAGGAAAATAAAACACACTAGAGCATACATAGTATATATCAAACATAAACTCCTCGATATATCAAGGAGCTTCAAGTTAAAAGTATAAATATTTAGACATTTATGGAAAGTGAAAATCAAATGTATATATTAATGAATGAAAAAGGGAAGCATACAACCATTTTCTTGATGTTGAAGACCTCCTTTTTGTGGATTTCTAAGTCCAAGTGAAGACTCTTCAAGCACTTGTTCTCCAAGTTTGATGGCCAACATTTATGCATAATCTCAACATAGGAATGCAGGCAGTCAATGACCAACCATTTGGGGATTGAGGGGACTTTATTTCTAAGAAGGGAGAAGGAGTTAGGGATCCATAAAAGAGGGAGGAAGGTCCACATATCAAAGGTAATGCCCTTAAAGGTACCATCAAGAGCTCTAAATGGGATAGCTCAAAAATATCTCTACCCAACAACATCTAGCTCGATGTTGATTGAAGTTTCCAGCATATGAAGCTTCTCCTCCATTTTGAGAAAACCTGCAAGAAGAGGTTCAACGTAGGATTTCATTTCAAAATGAACACTAGCAATGCTAGATCAAAGAGATGCAACCATCCATCAACACAAGAAAGTAGTGGAGCAAAGAGCGATGGTCTTGAAATTTAGGGTTTCAGCCAACCTTCTCCAGAATTGACTCAAGGTAGTCTTTCTTCCATTCTTCAGGGATGTTTCAATATGTGTTTCATGATGAATACACTTCACAGTTGTCAACATTTTGGCACTTTGGGATGTGGAACAGGACGTGTGACAAAATACTGTATAACACATTCATGCTTGGAATATGGCACACGGGCAATTGGCTGAAAGAAATATTTGGTTCAACCCAATCTATCGTCAGTTTATTCATGGAAGTCCCTTACTTGGTGGGATTATGCATCAATTAATAAGAACTTCTTTTCCTTTGCTATTTCACGTGTAAATTTACTTGTTAATATGTGGTTTTTATTTTTGTTCTACTATTGTTATCCTATTGGTTATATGCTAGTTATAAACATGATTCATGACAAAATTTGGTTGTGGATCTCATCATGATTTGAATAGTACAAGAAATGTGAATGAATATATGACCTAATATATGATAATTTAGCTATTGTGGTAAGGCATAAATTCTTCTTTATGATTCCCAAATAATTATGAGACCCCTATGACTAGATATGTGGTTATAACTTCTAAATTTCATGTTTGTGATATGTTTGAAAAAATGCATGTCATGGATAGTAGGGTTCAGATAAATTCCTTGTACCAAGTTTTACATTAGTATCTTTAATTAATTTTTATTTATCATTTCTAGATTTTGGATTAAGTTATGGGAAGAGGCTTGAGATCTAGCCCTAAAAAAGTGGCATAGAATCTAGGGTCATTAGCTTAGAAATACCTAAAAAAGGCCACAGTTGCATGCCTTCCTTGTTGTGGAAGTGATTGGAGGGTCTTAGTTGCATGCATGGATTTTCATAGAAGTGATTGGGTATCTAACTTAGCAAAATTCCAAGTTGTCTTAAGGATTGGGCACCTGGAAGGTTTGGTTGTCTCCTGAAGGTTCTATAGCTCCTGAGAAAGCTCATATTGGTTTTGTTTTGTCAGTTCCACTTCCTTACTATACATGGGGAGTTGAATCACATCATACTAACTCTTCGTTATATTTTTACCCCAAAAGATTGACTAGCCTACGTAAATGTGGGAGGAGGGTGTTACAGAGTGGTATGAGAGCATGGTTCATCATTTGGACTAGACGGGTGAAATGTGTTGGTAATACTCACATGTTGGTTGATTATGTGTTCATTATGCTTATGTTTTATGTGCTTTTTGTGTATGCATGGTGGTGATCATTGTTGCAATTGTGTCTCCATGTGAAATTTGACGGTGTTGTTTCTGGATATGGTCATCATAAGTGTATGTTGGTTATGCACTTATTATGCATGTCATTGTCTATACACCATTATGCATACATTGACATGGTTATATTTTTCATGCATGAGGTCATGGTATGTGGTTGGTATTTTCGTGCAAGATAACTGCATAATGGTTGAAATGATGTTTGTGTACTGATACGATTATGTTTATACATGTATTGCGCTAATACCATTGATCTTGTAGATGAGATATCTTCCCATGAACTATACCAAGGTATGTTGATTATGTTATGTTTTGGCTTAAGCTTACATGGTCTACTTGCAAGAAGAATATCAAACATGACTAGCAAATGTTAGAATACAGTTCACGAGACTCTCCTCATGCATCAGATGAGCAACATGGTAATGGGAATTCTTCTTAATTAGCAGACACACTGAGAAGCTTGAAGGTATAAATAAGGAGTTGCATAGTAGATATTGATAGAATCATCCAGGAAAAGGAGACAAAAACAAAAGTTAATGTAGTAATACTTCAAAGTCTTTCAGACTTGTAAAGATAGGGACTGCTTAGGATCAGCCATGGGTAGGAGGATAGGGATAATGGGGCCTATAGAAGTAGATCTCATGGTGGGCACATGTCGAATACAGATGACACGATTAGATATGGAAGCTTCTTGAATATTCCAAATAGGAGAGGTAATGGACACAAGTTGTATTCTAGTTTTGGTTGTGATAAGTACCATGGTCATCATCATTATCATCCTTACAGGAGCAGTGATAGGGGATTCATTTCAGATGATTTCAAGAAATCCAAGCCATCTACCTTTGATGAGGATTTGAAGAAGTTGTAGGATGCAAAGGCATGGCTACTGCGGACGAAGAAGTTGTTTAAGATGCATGATTACACAGGGAACATGAAACAAAATAATTGTCTCTAGCCTCAAACAAAAAGAAGACATCTGGTGGGAATATGTGAACTAGGTTAGAGACATCGAGACATAGGAGATGATTGACGTGAATTCAAGAGATTTTTTAGGAGGAAATATTTTTTAGAGAGGTACTACGATAACAAAGCCAAATAATTCTATGAGCTAAAGATGGGGTCAGTGATGAATGAGGAATATATGACTATGTTCCTGGAGTTTTTGGAGTATGTACCATATCTTAAGGATTGAAAAGCCAAAGTTTAGAGATTTGAAAATGGATTTCGATTAACATTTATAGATCAGATTGGGTATGAGGAGCCCCTGTCACTTGAAAAAGTGATTGTGAAATTGAAGCATTATTATGAGAAATTAAAGCGTTAGAAACAATCTCAACAAGGTTGGAAAGGGAAAGAAAAAGCTAAAGGTAAATTTTAACCTAAGAAAAAAACACCTAAAAATGTAGTAGAGAAAGAAAATGTTGAACCTTGCAAGAAGTTTAATGGGTCACAACCTAGAGGGAAGTAGAATAAAGGTGATGGTAAGGGAGAGTTTCAGTGTTGGATGTGTGGCAAGAAGCATATCAAGAGGGATTATCCACAAAATTAGGGTGATAGGCCTCATATTTATAGTACATGGGATGTGCATACAGTTGGGGATGTTGGGAAAAACATTCCATGGATTTATGCAATGCTGGATAACGGGCAGGTGAATCACCATACATCTATTATTGAGATGAAATATAAGCTTTGTGATAAATTTGTTTATATTTTTATTGACCCTAGATCTAATTATAGTTATGTAAGTCTTAACCTGGTGGATAATTGTGGTTTGAATAAAGAAGTGCATGCAAAATCATGGTAAGTGCAGTTGGATACAGGTACAAAGAAGACAGTTCATCATTGGGTAAGAGATTTTTCATTCGAGTTAATGGTATGCCTACCTCAGCACATTTAAATCTACTTCATTTGGGATCATGTAGTTTGTTTTTGGGTATGGCCTAGTTGTAACTTCACATGACTAAGGTGGATTGCTGTTACACAACTACTAAATTCTTGGATGAAAGTGGGGAACAAAGAATATTGTAGGGTAAGAAGAAAGATACATCAGGTAGAATGGTGGAAACTATGCATGAAAACTATAGTCACAGAAAAGGGTGTGTGTCATTTGCAATGCATATTTCTAGTGATAAGTGTAAGGATGTTGAGGATACAAAAGTTACGAAGAGGTACCTGATTTTGCAGCAGTTTCAAGTTGTGTTTTCGTTAGAGATTTTAGAGTTTCTACCTCACAGAGAAGTGGAATTATATATTGAGTTGGTACCAGGGGCAGCACTAGCATTAAAGGCACCATATAGGATGAGCACACTAGTGTTAGTAGAGTTGAAGCTGCAGTTGAAGGATATGCTTGGCAAGGGGTACATTAGGCCAAGTGTATTTAATTGGCATACACCGATGTTGCTTGTGAAGAAGAAGGATGGTACTCTTAGGTTATGCATTGATTACAGGTAGTTGAAAAAGGTTATTATAAATAATAGGTATCCATTACCGATGATTGATGACTTGGTCAACTAGCTGAAGGGAGGAGTAGTGTTCTCAAAGATTACCTTGAGATTTAGATATCATTAGGTATACATTAAAGAATAGGGCATATACAATAATGCTTTTTGAACCAAGTATGGGCATTATGAGTTTGTTGTATCTTGATTTGGCTTGAATAATTCTCCAACTACTTTCATGTGCTTGATGAATAATGTTATGTGTCCTTATCTGGACAAGTTTTTCATTGCATTAATTGATGATGTATTGATATATTCTAAGAATGAGGAAGAACATGTCGAAACACTTAGCAATAGTTTTGATATTTCTAAGAGAGAATCATTTGTATTTGAAGATTAGAAAATGAAGTTTCTTTCAAGCATAGGTACATTAATTGGGACATGTTGTTTCCAAGGATGGCATAACAATGGACCTAGAGAGGATAAGAGCTATCATGGAGTGGACATTTCCTAGAAATGTGGACGAAGTAATATCATTTATAGGGCTTGAAGGTTATTATCAGAGGTTCATTAGGAGCTTATATCAAATTACAAATCCTATTACGTCACTGCATAGGCCAGGAAAGAAATTTGAATGGACTAAGGAATATGCAACAAGCTTTGAGAAATTGAAGCAGTGGTTGACAAATGCTCCAGTCTTAAAGATTGCAGATGCATGAAAAGAGTTTTTTGTGTGTACATATGCTTTCAAGGGAGGACTTAGTGGAGTCTAATGTAGGAAGGACAATTAGTGTGTGATGAGTCATGGAAGCTAAATGAGCATAAGAAAAATTATCTGACACATGATTTTGAGTTGGTAGCAATCATCCATCATTGAAGATGTGGAGGCACTATCTTCCTAGTAGGAGGTTTGTATTGATGAGAAATCATAGTGGATTGAGGTATCTACATGACCAAAAAAATTTAAATGTCAAACAATCTAAATGGTTTTCCATAATTAGCGAGTTTGACTTTGAGGTCCAGTACATTAAGGGAAAGGAAAACAAGGTTTCATATGTTCTTAGCAAGAGAGTAGAGGTGAATCATATAGAAACTATGAGTTCTTATGGGACAAACTTATAGGACTGGATTTTATAGGCAAGACAACACGATTAAAGGTACATGGAGCTTAGATATAGGATACGGGAGGGTTCACTTGATCAGGATATGGACTATCATCTCACAGTGGATGGTTTGGTCAGATTTAGGGACATGATCTATGTTTCAAATGACAGCTAGGTCAAGAAGACTATCTTGTGAGAATTGAAGTAATTAATAAAAAATGTATATATCAAAAACATCATCTAGAAAATTTGTCGAAAATTATTTTAGCCTGATTGTATATTCACAAATAATAATGATACATAATTCTCTCAGACATGAGGCCTTGTATTATAGAAATGAGGTTCTCATAGCACTTTACCAATTTGGTGAATTGTTTGAACCTTCTTCATAAATTTCGCCGCAATATCTCCATTAATATCTCCACATATATCTTAGCTGATTTTGTGTGGTCTCATCCCTAACTTCTCTCATTATCCTCATTTTTGGTCATACTAGAATTCTAGAGTATGTCTACTTTCATTGTTAATAATATCATTATTTCATTATTTTGTAAATGCTTTGACTTATTGATTGTTTATATGAGTATGAGGCTAACATTACCCCCATCAATCATAATTTCAGATTAAGAACCTTGTATCATCTCCAAGTCTTCATGTTGAAACTTTTGAGCTGAGCCTCAATGAAAAACTACCTAAAAAACCACCAAAACTAGAGGCTGAAAATTCCAATATGAAGAGAGCAAACAAAGAGAAGTGACTTAATTACAAGTCTGATACATTTCCCGAAACTTCTTGAAGACTCAATCTAATTCCAAGCTACAATACAAAAGGATTTGGATATCCTTTGCTAGGTCCAATGACCACCCAAGTGAACAAAAGGAATGTCCACAATTTTACTCTCAATGTGCATCCTAATCACTTTCCCACTGGAAAATTTTGACGCCTACTGGAAAATTGTGTTGTGGTAAAAAAAATCAATCTGACAAACAACAACATCAATTCCATCATCATTTCCCCCATTTGCCAACTGAAAGAAGAGACAATAGGTTGGTTTTGTTTGACCACCAATCATCTGCATTTTATTTTTGAACTCCCCGCCTTAAGGTGTAGGAGAGTTTCTCTTTTTAATTTTTTTCAATTATTCATGAAACTTTATCTTTATGTTTCTATTAAGTAGATTGTAGGACTTATGAAAATTTTTTACTTCTCGATTCCATCTCCAAGGGTTTATCCATCGATCTTTAACTATCATTTTAGTCTTCTTTGGTATTTGACATTTCTCTAATAGATTATCTGTCTTCCCACAATGAAGACAATGATGTATGTCAAAACATTTACTCTCCATATGACCATTTCCTTTACAATGGTTATACCTAACAATATTATGGGTATCTTCTAGAAAGAATTGACTTACAAACTAAATTTGTTTTGAGAAATATGGAACATAAATAAATAAATAAATAAATTAAATAAATTAAAAATAAATAAAATTCTTGTATCCCAAGCCATGTCAATATTTGTTGAAAAAAATACATTCCCAAGGTTTGATCACCACATTGGAAATACCATTGCTGCTACTATTAATATTTTGTGCTTGATTCATTAAGTCTTTTGTATCACACTGAACATCAATCATCTCTATTAACAATTCATCTATTTCACATCCTGAATCAAACTTTTCAGTTATATCTTTGGTACAACTGGTTGCATCATTTTTATTTACTAGTAGAACTTGATCGATAATATCATCAGTGTCATAACTTTCATCAATCTTCTAGATGAGATCACGTGTTTCACAGATTTTGATTTATTGTTTCGATGAGGTATTTTATGTCATAGACTGCATCTATCCTTTTTGTACATATTGCATCAAGTGGATCTTGTTTTTTCCTCAATTTTGTATGGAGTGCATTAATGAGTTGTTGTTTCATATCTAATTCATTTTGAATATTTTTTGTTGATTCTATTGTGCTAGTAATTTCATTAATTATGTTTTTATTTTTCTTTATCTTTGATTCAAGTAATTTGATTTTGTTGTGTAATTCATGACTGTGTTGTTGCAATTCTTTAATTTCTTGAGGTGCATTTTCAGGCACTTTCCTACTTTACCCATTTTGGTATTTAACACTTTTGCTTGATTATCACGCTCGCTTTATTTTTATGTCACCTTAGGGTGTCGGGTACTACCAATAATGTTCCCTTGTGTTCAATTACAATATTTGAATTTATTGATTCATCTCACCCTCTCTCAAAGTAAAACATTACTTTGAATTACAACAATGATGTTCCCTTAAAAAAAAATTCACTTACCACTCCATATTACAAATCACTCCAAAATTACAAAAACTTACACCTTATCAGTCCAAATTTACTGAAAGAAATTATACCTTATCTCTCCAAAAATTTACAACTGCATAAGAAATTTACCTTATTACTCCACCAACGCTCCTTATCTATCCAAAAATTTACAACTGCGTAAGAAAGTTACCTTATTACTCCACCAAAACTCCTTATCTCTCCAAAACTTTACAACTGCATAAGAGAGTTACCTTATTACTCCATCAACACTCCTTATCTCCCCATTAAATTATAAATTTCAAAAATAAATAACACACCTTATTCAAATCGCTTATGTATTCCTTTTTAAAGTTCCGTAAAAAACTTTAATGTTTTTAATCCCCTTTTAGGTTCCATTAAAAAAAATCAATGAATTTTATGGCTGCTTTATCAAATGTGAATTAACATTTTCCTCTTTAAACATCACATTTATCAATCTAATTCATTAATGAAGAGATTAGGCATGATTTGATTTACACACCATATAATTTAGGAATGCAAGGAGGTCTTCCATGCACGTCTTTTCACACTACATGTCTTTTCAATGCATCAGATCCTTCTCCACACTGGCCATAGGTTGGTGCTCATGATCATCATTGAGTTGGGTTCCTTGAAATAGCACATGCTCTTATGTAAGCTGGTTGGTCCTTTCACATTCAATCGTTTCTTGAAATGAATTGAATGTTGATGGTTGTAGTAACTGCTAATTCCTTTGGGCGAGGGTGTTTTGCATGAGGATTAACTACTTTGTTGGTGGTTATTTCAAATATCAAAAATGATTTTTCCAATGCTAGAGTACACAAATGTTGGTGCCAACTATCACTTCTACAAATTTTACCTTTCTTCCACAGGGATTAACAAATTTTCAACATAGGTTAAGGATCCACGTTGGTAGTCTCTCTCATGCATAAGTTTAATGCACTCAGGTAGGCTACAAATTATTCAATGTAATGCAAATTACATTTTTTAGGAATGAAAATAACTTCCACTGCTGCCTTATGTCGAATTGAATGTTATTCAATGCAGCAAATCAGATACAAGGTTCCACCTTCTCAAAAATGAAAAATCGTAGCAGTGTCGTTTTTCTCCCTTGTAGCTTATCCTTGAAGTATAATGTTATCTATTTATTTACTTGTAGAGTTCACAATGCAGTATTTCACTGCAGTTCTCCAATTCTAGTATTCATATAGGTCTCACAGAGATCTTCCAATGCCATTCCAACCTACTACTTGAGAATCCTCACAAGGCAACTCCTTCACGCTTGTTGAGTCCTGATTTTGTCCATTCTTTTATAACATTTCTAAGGCCTTGCTTCCCCTCTTTTGAACTCTTTTTGACCCTTCATGACTCTCTTTTTCCATATTCTATGTGTTTTGACGAAAAGGGTGCTGTGAGATTTAAGGTATGCAAATCATTTTAAAAAGTATCATTTTGTTTTATTCTTTAGCATTTTTGAAGTTGAATGATAGCTAATCGAATTATCTACAATTTCAAGAATGCTAATTGGATCCTACACAGACCAACCATCTTCTGAACTAGTTTTGTGATTTCTTGCAGACAGCCCGTGACTTCCTCTAGAGTCATCAATTTCTTATAAATATGCTAATTTCCTGTAACTACTCTAATTTCCTACAGTGATATCAATGATTGAGTATTTTATGATGACCCTCGAGGAGAACAAAAAAATGGGTTTCATCAGGAAATCTATTGCATGGATCCTATCTTATTGGTTGCCTCAAAACTACCCCTGAAACCACCAGATCTTTAGACCTATCACAAATGGATGTATTGGGAAACAACTCCAACAACTCAACGAGATCAGTTTGATCCATGCTTTCAACCATGCATGAAACTCAACATGTTTATTTTTATTGTCTTTTCTAGTTTATGTTAGAAAATAGTTGCAGTATATTAGTTTTCCTAATTCAGGAAAGCTTATGCCTTGCACTTGTATAAATACTTTTATGTTCATTTGCAAAGGGGGGATTGATATATCAAATTGTGATACTACTATAATACTTGTTGAGATTAATATAAAGTTCCATGTTCTGTTGATATTGTTGTGTAAACTCCTTTAGCAGTTGAAGGGATTGTGAGTAAGGGAGGGCTCGCTTTACTCACAACTCGAGTAGTTGCAAATTTGTGTTCTTTCAATTACTTTCATGAATCATTAGAGTTATTACACAACCTTTGTTTCTATTCTCTAATTTGTAGTAGCACATGTATAATGGTTAAATGGTGAAGTTTATTTGATGAATATGTTTTGGGTTATTTTATCATTCTCTAATTTACATTGTGAAATGTTGAAATGATTTAATTGTTGTCTGATTGATCCATTATATTTTTTAGATAACCATCAGTATTTTAGGAGTTGTAGAGGGATGATTAAATCCACTCCATAGCCTTTGTTGCTAAGTGTTGATGAGGGAAAGAGATATTGAAGCTATGTGTGTGAGGTTTTGTTTAGAAGAACACTTAAAGTATTAGTCTGCATATATTTTGTGCAGCATCTCATAATGTTACCTACCCCCAGTTGATGATTTATGTCTGTTAGATTATAAGCCTATAATTTGTGCAAACTCCTTGGTGTTGTTGTCGGGGAGGTGTTAAGGGATGATACTAAAAGTGTTTTAGTTTGTTTCCTTTTTGTCTTAGCTTTTTTCAGGACAAGGGGGGGGGGGGTTGGTGCTAAGTGGTAAGGCATAGGGTAAGCTCTACACACTCGCAATGAATAGAATTTGCCAAAGCCATGTCCAGATTATTTGGTAAGTAGAAGTTTTGAATTTATATAAGATAGGGGCCAATATAAATTTTCAAGTATTTTTAGTGGTGGTGTGAGCACCACTTCATTCACTAATAAATTGGCAGGGAATTATAATTTTGTAAAGAACAAGGCAAAGGAGTCAACAGAATTTGAATGGAGGACTCACAGTTCTAAACATGGATCAACAATTGATCCTAAGAAGACCAATACCCCCACAACAGAGAAAATTCCTTCTAACGAAGAATCCTCTGTTGTTTTTCATCTAGAATAGCCCCTTACTAGGGGGACATCATATTTTCTTAGTGGTAAGCCTGAAGAGGAATTCATCTTCAATCCTATTCAAGAACCAGAGTTCTAGATAGTTGACTCTGAAGGTTGTGTAGATTACCAGAGTCCCACTTCCTTTTGGTTCGATATGGATGATTTAGATGATACTGGTACTACAAATGGGGACTTCATGAGAAGGAAGAGAACCCATTTACATTCAAATTTCCTATCAAATATTCTATTGGGGCCAATCATATGAAAAAAATTGCTCCCTCTACTTTGCCTAATTTTCGTGCTACCTCTGGTGAAGATCCTGATGCCTTCTTATTTGAGTTTGATATATTGTGAAGGAGCTAAAATTATTCTTCAAATGTTCAGAAGTTGAAGTTGTTTCCTTCCACATTAAAATATGAAAATATCATATGGTTCATGGGACTGACTACAAATTCCATTTCAAAATGGGATGACATGAAGAAGGTGTTCTTGAAAAAGTACCAAGATTATTGTAAAACTAGGGACATTGGGGAATAAATATTTGGTATGACCGAGAAGGAGGAATAAATCCTGGAAGACTTCCTTGAAAGGTTCCAGTATAATTTGCAAAGATCCAAGATGAACCAATTGAATAAGGAAACACTGAGAACAATTTTTCAAAGAGCCATAAGACTGAAATCTCTCAAGGTTTTGAACGATGGGAGCGGGTGATGTATAAAAATTGAGTTATGATGATGTGTGTGAGTTGTCTCGATGATATTTGAGGGGAAATTCTAAGTTTGTAAAAGGATCAAGAGATACTTCTTCTAGATTCACTAATTCGTTGTAGGGGCTAGGGTAACTAGAGCTGAAATGGGAAACTTATTTGAAAAAATTTAAAACTGACATTCTTAGCACTTTGTCTTCAAAGATAGATGTTTTGCAAGCTAATGATAAGAAAGAAGAAGTGGAAAAAGCCTTGGCTGTGTTTTGATCCAAGTGTAGAAAAAACATTTGTTGAGGGAATGTCGCACATACAATATAGAGGCATGCTAAATTTGTGAGGTGATCATTCTATTAGCCAATGTCCTTCTCTTCCAGAGATTAAAGCAGCATATCTAGCAGATCAGGAAGCTATCCATACACTCTATGTAATGGCACCTCAAAAACCATGGCAACCACATCCTACAGGTATGTCACAACAACATTTTCAATTTCCTTATGCCCATAATCAGATGTGGAACATTCCAATGCCCTGCAAGCCCTGGCCTCCACAAAAACCTTGGTAGGGGAATTTTCCTTACCCTGTTGAACCAAATTATCCACCTCAAAACTTTTATTCACCATAACCCATACCAAAACGAATCGTTCAACCAAAACAACAACAACTTTAGTTCCCTGCCCCACCAAATCAACCACGTCGCACACAACTTCCTGCCCAACCAATATCCAATCCCAACAATAAATGCATCTAGTCTACTCGCAATATTAGAGTGGCCATCTATCCTACTTTCCCTATCTATTCTATTGCACCACAACCTCTATAGGAAATTTACGTTCATGTGCTACAGGAAATTAAACTCAGAACAAGAAAAGTGATGACTTAGCTTGGAAAAATTGAAGAGATTATAGAGGAAGACACTTTGGATACACCTGAAGTAGAAAACACACCAAAACCAGTAGAACAAACCATTCCAAAGTCACAAGAACCTTCCTTGTCCCATATTTTCCTGTCTCCTTTTCCAGAGAGGTTGGAGATGAAGATAAACAACCTGAGTTCAATCTTGTGTCTAAACTAAGAAATGTATGCATTCAGATCCCATTAATCCAAGGAATTATGGATATCCCAATTTATGCCAAAATGGTGAGGGAGCTAGTACCAAGAAACTAGGGAGACAAAAGAAGAAACCTTATACAATTCAAGTAGGTTGGAAACTTGCAAGTCTTATGTCCACCGTATTGTTACTGAGAAATATGCAGACCCTGGAATCCCTGTGGTTACCACCTTTATCAATGGGTATCTAATAAGAAGCACTCTAATAGATTTAGGTGAAACCATCAATGTGATGACAATAGAGACACTCTCTCACATAGTATCCTTTGACTTACTTCCTACTCCTACCTTGTTAGAATTAACAGATATGTCTAAGATAAAGCTAGAGGGTGTATTAGAAGACATTGTCATTTCATTGGATTCCTAGGAGTACCCTGTAGATTTTTATGTTATTCAACCTAAGACAAACTTGCAACGGCATCATTTAATCTTGGGGAGAACTTGGTTAGCTATGACAGATGCCTACATAAGGTGTAGGTATGGAAACGTGACCATCACTCATGTGGCTGAATCTAAACACATCAACCTATAACCCCCTGCAAAACCCCTCTTAAAATCAGAAAATACTTTTTGGGATGATGAAGAACATAATTCAGAAATTATTCACCCAGTGTTGACAATAACCCAAGACATGATACTTATGGAAAATACGAAGGAAAATCTGATAAATTGTTGTATTTCTAATCCTATTTTTTCACAGCATTTAGAGGGGCACTCTAGTCCTAATATAGATATCATTATTGACCTACAGAACTCTTATAAATATAGTATGATAGTTGAATTACATTCAACCCTCGTATCTGCATTTCCTACATATTCAATGATTGAATGTCGAGGTAAGGTCATTCAATATTTTTTGGAAAAACTCTAAATATCAATTCTGCCTTGACTCTTGAACATGAGAAACAATTAATTCAGATATTCGAAGAATTTTTGGATACACTTTCTCGGGAATATATAGACATGAGGATTATTCACCTGAGCACATGCATTCATTATACCTACATAGAGGGATATGCCAAGCCTATGAGATAACCACAAAGAATAATGAACCCCGCTTTCATAGAAATTGGAAAAAATGAATTGCATAAATTGTTAAATGCAGGGTTCATTTATCCTATTTCAGATAGCCAGTGGGTATCCCCACTAGTTATCATCCCTCAAAAGAATGGTAAATGGATAGTGTGTGTAGATTATAGGGAACTAAACAAAGCTACATTACAAGATCACTTTCCCTTTCCTTTTATAGACCAAGTGCTGGACACTTTAGTAGGGAAGAAGTATTTTTCTTTCCTAGATGGGTTCAGTGGGTACAATGAAATTAATATATCTCTAGAGGACCAGGAGAAGACAAAATTCACATGTTCCTAGAGAACCTGTGCATAAAAGGTACTACCATTTTTCTTATGCAACACACCAGCCACATTTCAAAGGGCGATATTTGGTATTTTCTCTGATCTTTTGCATGATTGCATAGAGGTTTAGATGGATGATTTTACAATAATGGCTAACACTCTTGAATAATCTTTACATACTCTTAGGAGAGTTTTGCAGAGATGTAGAGAAACTAATATTTCATTGAGTAATGGAAAATGTTTATGAGTATTATTGAGGGTATTATTTTGGACCATCATGCTTTTGTTGCAGGAATTAAATTTGATTTGGCTAGGATCGAAGTAATTGAAAGTTTCCCCCACCAACCAGTCAAAAGGCAGTTTGAAGTTTCCTTGGATATGTAGGCTACTACAGAAGGCTTGTTCATAATTTTTCAAAGGTAGCCTCACCATTGTTTAAGTTATTGACTAAAGAATCTGAATTTCATTCGAGTGATGAGTGTCAAGCTGCATTTGATACACTTAAGGAAAATATTTCTTCAACACCTATATTGAGAGGACCAGATTGGAAATTTCCATTTCATATTTCACTGATGCGTCTGATTCATCTATAGCAGTCGTAATGGGCCAAAAGGAAAATCTCGTAACCCATGCTATCTATTATGTTAGTAAATATTTAACTCATGCAAAACTGAATTACACCGAAACTGAAAAAGATTTCCTTGTTATAATTTACGTTATTAATAAGTTTCAGAATTACATCACTAGTTACAAAGCTTTTGTACATACTGATCATTATGCTATTCGATATCTCATGAATAAACCAACCATTAATGGCAGGATTACTAGGTGGCTTTTGCTGCTAACGGAATTTGACATCACAGTATTGGGTAGACCGAGAAAAGAAAACAAAGTAGTTGATTTCCTATCTAAGCTCAACCATGCAGGTGAGGATATACCTATTAATGACAGCTTTCCCAATGAGAATCTGTTCGCTATTTCTGTCCAAACACCTTGGTTTGTAGACATGGCCAATTACCTTGTTACAAGAAAGTTACCACCCTACTTCTCATCTAGTCAGAAAAAAGAGAATTATTAGAAAAAGTGTTGATTACTCTTGCAAACAAGGAGACCTCTTTGTCACCAGACCTGGCTTGATTATTTGCAAGTGTGTGAGAGAGGATGAGATATATGATATCTTGAGAGCTTGTCACGATGAAGCGTGTGGAGGAAATTTCATAGATAAGCAAACAACTTATAAGATCCTCCCCTCATGTTACTATTAGCCAAGTCTTTTCAAAGATGCAAAGGAGTATGTTCATAAGTGTGGCAGCTGCTAGAGAATAGGGCAACCTATTCAAGCGGATGAAATTCCCTTGCAACCACAAGTTCTCATAGAACCAATCAAGAGGTGTGATCTTCATTTTATAGGTCCCCTCAATCTTATGTCCAAGGGTAAGAAGTATATTTTAGTTTTTACTGATTTTGTTACGAAGTGGGTAGAAGCGAGGGCACTACCTAGAGCAATGGAGAAGGCAGTGGTAGAATTTCTTGTTTCTGATAATTTTGTAAGATTTGGGGTACCAAAGGAAATTGTTACTAATCAGGTTACTCAGTTTGTGTCAAAGCATGTGTAGGGAATTGTATAGAAATATGATATTACTCATCAGAAGTCCAGCACTTACCATCCACAAGCCAATAGAAAGGTGGAATCAACAAATAAGGTTTTGGAGACAATCATGACTAAGACAATGAAATTACATAAGAAGGATTGGTCTGGTTGACTTCTCAAGGCATTATGGGCCTACAATATCATGTGGAGAAACACCACTAACTTCTCTTGGTATGAATAGGTGTATGTAAAAACAGTTTTATTTCCAATTGAATTTTAGATCATAACTTTTAAGATGGCAGAAAATTTAGGCATAAACCTTAATGAAGCACACCAATAGAGAATTGTGCAGCTAAATGAGTTGGATGAGATTAGGTGGGATGCTTCTCAACATAATGATCTAATCCAACAACAACAGGTTAAATGGCACTACAGATACATTAAGAAAAATAATTTCAAAGAGGGAGACTGGGCATTGTTGTTTGATTCAAAATTTAAGAATTTTAAAGGGAAATTTAACACACATTGGCTTAGCCCCTATGAAATTGAGAAAGTTTTGATAATGGATCTGTTCATGTTAAAACAACTGATGATGGAAATTTTACCTTCTTGGTGAATGGGCATAAACTCAAACTATGTCAGAAGCCCCAATCTAAGGAGGAATTTTTGGAAGAGATTGTGAAGAAGAAAGAGTTGGAAGTGGTGGAGAAAGGAGTCATTTCTTACACTACCTCTTCTTGATTTTTTGCCGTAATAATCTAAGCTTACTTTGTTACTTATTGTGCTCAGTAAACCATGAGAGGAATGTCCATTGGGTATAGGATTATTCCTTTTTTCAACCCTAATAGACTAATTGCAAAAAGGGAGCCTCCTTAGAGTCTTCTTTTTCAGTATTTCAAACTTTCTAAAATTGAAATATGACGAGCATGAATTGCCCTGGGCTCGTTAAAATCACAGGATAGTAGATCCTTCAAGATCCTCAAAATAAATTCTATCTTTTAGTTATTTTTTCGTTTGCTCGTGTTGGACTAATGTGGGATCTCTTAAGGCCCTCCTTCCAACAATCTTGGCCCATCGACATCAACAAATTATTTGGGTTCAATATTAGATACTTTTGATGACTTGAAGCTTGTATACCTTAATGATAAGATATCTCATCAGTAACAATGGAGATTCATCATGGCTCCTTGATGTTGGATCCTACAGGGGGTTCGACAACATCTCATATATTCACACTTGATAGGATGCATCGAAGGTACCTAGGTCCTCGTTTTCATTAATGGTGATGGGCCTTGCATTGGTTAATAGATGACCTTAATGGTTGCTCATCTAATGATATTACTTCACGTTCGACCTCAACACCGATACTCATGTACAATAAATTGTAAAAGAAAAAGGGGAGAACATGGTTTCCTACAGAGAAGTTCAATAGTTGCATTTCCTGCAGCAAATCACTTATTTCGTGAAGAACGAAATTCCAGTAGAACATTATCCTAAAGAATCTGGCAAGTACTAGTCATCTTCATTATTAGTTGAGGCCATGTAATTACATGATCTTGCATATGATATGGTCGAAGTGGTTTATCATTTCAAAGCAAGTGTAGTCGTTACCTAAGCTATCTGACTGTTGTAAGGTGAGATCGAGAAGGTACGTTTGGCATGAGAATACTTAAGGTAAAATGGTAATGATACAAAAATTTAGAATTTTCATGAATACGAATCATGGCCACCCTCGGGGAATAAGGAAACTATGAGCCGTTGTGTCATAACGTGAGTTCCAATTCCCGATTATTATTTTGATGTGTATGTCGGTTATCTTCTCAAGTAACTGACCTTAAGCATAGAAGAACCAAGTCTTCTGCGTTAGCAGAGCATGTGGAGAAACCCAATCATCATGTTTGTATCAAGGAGGCTAGTGTTATTACTAAGGTTTCGCATTTGCATTATCGAAAATTTAAGGAGGCCCTTGAGCTTGAAAAAAAGCCGATCAATCTCAATAGAGAGGATGGCTAGAAGATTAGTAGTCATTGGGTCCCAGCCCTCTCCTCCTAGTCGTTTTCTTTCTCCCCTCCCTAGGTTGAGCTTAATCTTGTTGTCTTTATTCCCCTTTTTTCCCGTAGCCTTTATTGTTTAAGGTGTGGTTGTTAAGATTTGGGGTAACTTAGTAGCAATTAATCTATGCTATTAGGTTTATCCTAATAATTTTAATTAACAATAATAATTAATCTATGATAAGATGTTATTTTACCCTTAAATAAAGTATTCACTAATTTTAAGTATTAAAACATTTTTATTGACCCTTAAGTCTCTCTAATTCTTACATATTTAATAACTTTTATAAATATCTTTCTTATTTACTTATTGATTTCTTTGTTGTATTATTTATTATTAATTTTTTTTATAATAACCAACTATATTTATTTGACACTTTTATAATTAACTTATATTAATTTATTTAATTATAACTATAAAATGTCCCCTTACTTTTGTTTTATTATTAATAATAATAAGCTAATTGAATTAACATATTTATTAAATATAGGTTTTACCAGTAAATACAGGTTTTGCCCCTAATCCAGTCCATTAAACCGTTTCCCGGTCAAATTTATCCATTAGAAAATATAGCTGTTGGATGCTCTGCTCTAACTATTTAATATGCTAATCTAGATCTGTTTCTTCAACTTGTCCTGACGATGAACCACACTGGTTGGTTCGAAACGCGTCGACAAATGAAATTTCATGTGATTTACACCAAAAAATTACTCTTAAACATTTATCTCGTAGAACAGATCATGATGGAAATCATGATCGCATTCTATGTCATTCGAAGTTGCCTTATTACCCTACACCTTTCCTAAATTAAAACATTCTTGTTCTTATCGGGTTTTTGTTGAGATTGCAACAAGATGATGGAGCTTAGTGAAAAGAGTCGCCTTCACTAAGTGGGCCCGCAGGCTATTTTTGGCGCAAGTCTATTTTTAGACATATGGATCATGTCTATCGATTGCAGGTTGCTGTTTATGGATGATTGATCAAGTTGAAAAAAAATAGATGGACTTCTATTTTTAGACCACAGCGGAGTGACACCACAGCGGTGTGACTGCTCAGTCTAAATATAGAACAGTCAAATATTATTAGCTCATAATAATATTTAGACTATAAACTTTGTCTTATTCTCTTGGAGCACTTTAGTTTGAGCTACAGAGGTGACACATGCAGCTGTCAGAAGGAAATACGCTCTTCTTATGAGTCAGTTGAGTTGTTGCATGCATGACTTCAGTTAGAACTCAAGTGAGTTGAGTTTAGTGGACTGGAGGTGCAGTTGATGGAGTTGTGTTCAGTTTACTTGTTAACTGGTTGTATAGTCTAACTGGAAAATAGACTAGAGATGAGGTTGGGGAATTAGTTATAATGTAATTTCCACAAGTTTTAACTCATAATTACAAAACTATATGAACTACATCAGTTTAACTAGTTGCATGTCAGTGCATGTTCAGTTCAGCAGGGACAGGTGTTAGAGAATCAGATTGCTATCAATTGTGACTATAGTTGTGCATCAGATCTTGCACAATCAAGGGATTAAGTATGCCAATGAGTTTTCCCACGTATTTGCCCACATTGTAGCTTGTGCTCACATGATTTTACCAAGTAAATATGTGGTTGCCTTGGAATTATCATCAGTTCTTGAGCAAGTATTGAGCAGCGGAGGCAGGCAAGCAACGAAGGAGATTTGAGCCAGTGATTGAATCAGATCTGAGCTGTATTGTGTGTAACAGAGGTGGAGATACTTATGAGAAGTATTATGCTGTGTAATGTTACATGACTCAATCATTAATATACAGATTGTTGGGGTTTTTAGCAAGATGCTTTCCCCGGGATACATACTGTGTTAATGTGTGAATTCTCTTGATGTTTTATTGTTATTGATGCTGCTATATTGATGATCAACGTAGAGGAGCTTATGTATTGTGTATGTTTTCCGCAATAGTACACGAGCAGGATAATCTCCATTGAATATGTGTTAAATTATTCAAAATTTCTACAATGGGTGTGAATTTGTGTAATGGACAAGAGAGACAAATCCATAATGCGATGTATGTTTTCAATGCCAAAAAAAAAAAAATTTATGTTCCTACTATTGTTGACCAAGATTTGAAGGTGGAAAATTTTAAATCACAATGTGTTGTGAAGGAAATTCAAGATCACTACAAGGTTATTGCCACAGGTACGAAAGTTGGAGGGTTGCATAAGTTGGATGTGACCAATATAGGTCATCAAGCATTGTTATCTACAACAATGCCAATAGTAGAGTTATGGCATCAAAGATATGGTCATCTAAATCACAATGATTTAATGTTACTTCAAAAGAACACAATGGTTGAAGGACTTCCTGTTATGAAGAATGATCATGTTGAATGTGAAGTATGTGTATTT